>CAJNIZ010045726.1:100547-110625 GCA_905231905.1 Symbiodinium pilosum | reverse complement strand
AACGCAGAGCGCAGGACCATATATTCCCTTACTGCGTACTGAGAGGCAGTAAGTTAAGGTTTGAAGTGAAGGGTCAGCTTTTCGAATAGAATCCGACCCACTGTCCGTTTTGACCTTCTTGAGTTACATGAGCAGGTGGCTAAGCTCCTTAGAGGGGGTCATACAAAAAGATTATATAGGGGACTGCTATAGGGGTCATTAACACGAATACTAGGAATTAAGGCTACAGCTCATATGGTGGACGCCCTTGCAGACTACTGTAGGGCCTAAAGAATTACCAATATTATGATTCTGGATTCCTTGTAGACTTATGGTATAGGGTACCTCAAATAGACCTTAAAGGATATTGGCAATTATTTTGGGCTAGTACATTACCATACGTTACCCATAGTCATATTGCGAGAAGGATTGCAGTTCTGAATGCCGCCAATTCTGCTGCTGATGCTGCTGCCGGCCTCCTCCAAGTTTATCAGAAAGGGTTTAGGGTTTAGGGGTTTAGGGTTTATCAGAAATTATGGGCCCTTGTTGCAGCTTTTATGTTCGGGGGTCTGCTGTCATCGAGAGCATATTGGAGGACCTTAATCCGGAAACTCGAGACCCCAAAGCTAAATCACGATTCCTTAAGCCTTAAATCCTAATTCCTAACCCTAGAAGCTAGATTCCAAACCCCAAGTTCCAAAAGCTATAGTCCCCCTCAAGTAGGTAGAATAAGGCTTTGGGTATATTATAATAAGACCCCCATATACCCCATATTCTATCTATTCAAGGGGGACTATATCCCTACACCCAATAGCCGTGAATTTTTTATGAGGCCGCGGAGGGGTGTGGAAGGATTTGCGTGGAGAAACGCAAAGGAAATGCGCGAAAAGCCGACAAGTCAAACAAGTCTTTGGCAAGCCAATTGGTGATATACCCAAATCCCATTGACAGGCAACACCTGGGGTCACATTAGCTCTGTGTCCGGCGCTCAGATGTTCTTTTTGCTTGTCCTCCAGTGAACCCAATGCATAGTCTTGTAGAATCTCGAAGAACAGGTATGAGCTATAGTCTAAACTCCTTAAAGGGGTTATATAGGGGATTTTATAGGGGACTACTATAGGGGTCATCAAGGGAGATACTAGGATTCTTGACTGGCTCATATGATTGCCTGATAATCCTAATATAATACTAGTTAGTACAATGCATTCCCCGAACCCTATGCTAGTCAAATAGGCCCTGGATATGGTATTTTGACTGAGCTCGGAGGGGATGCCCTTCACATAAGCTTAAAGAAGCGCAGCATGTATGCCTGAGGGCTTAAATGGGAGTTGCTCCTCATACTTTGGCAGTCCTGAGTAGGTTGTCTAGAATATCCCCGTCATGTATTAAGAGATATGTAGGCCCATGACTACTAGCACTAGTACCTTTTTCTGTCAAACACTGAGCATTCGCATCAGAGCATTGCAAATTGCGAGCCATGGCTTTCAGCCGTCCTCGTGGTACTATTGAAACAGGAGTTTGGAAAGACTAATCTGGGTTGCTGTTAAGGAACTTAATTTAAGTTACTATATTGGGGGAAACACTATTTTACTATGATATACCCATTATGGTAACTTAATTTAAGTTCCTTAACAGCACCCCAGTAATTCCAGCAATTGCGGATTCTTTATGACCAGGTCAGATCCCAGCGTGCTGCCGGTGTCAGACAGCGCCACTTGGAAGTGTGTGATCTACTGTTGATGGATGAAATCTTGCAGCACCTAGGGGCCCTAAACCATTGTAAGCCCTAGGACTTTGGGGACTTAAGGTGGTGCAAGATTACCTCTATCAACAGTATGTCTTCAGGTCAAGGATCATGTGAATTGAGGCCTATTGATGCAGTCGTTTCAACTTCACCATGCAGAGCATGGAAATGTGCTTGGGGTTCATGCAACAGTAGGATTGTCCCTTCACAGACGCCCGCCCGATGGAGTTGCATTCTTTTGGCACGTGTCTGCATGACAGTAGACATGCAGAATTATCGCTTTACAAATAACAGTTTCCATACGTGGCGGGAGCCACTTACATAGCCCAATATGCGATAGCCCTTATTCTGAAAAGTACACCTAAACAGGGGACCCTGAATTTGGCAAAATATAGAGACTCCTTGTAGAAACATCCGGGGTTGCTGGCAAGAAGACGCTAAGCCCTAGACAATGATCCCAAAACCAAAGCCGTCAACCCTTCTACACTCTATAAGGCCTTTACTCTTGACGAAGCTTTATAAACCGTTGGCGCTAAATCCCAGGTGAATAGCAGTTCAAACAGCTTTGCTAGAGTCCCCAAATGGAGTAATACGTCCTCCTTTTCCTTGCGCAGTTTGTAAGAGGAATAAACGTTTACTTGCTTCCAATCCAACATGAAACAAAGCCTAAACCTTAAACCCCAAGCCTTAGACCCCAAATCCTAAACCCTAAACCCAAAAAACCTTAAACCCTAGACCCAAAAAACCCTAAACCCTAAACCCCAAAAACCCTAAACCCTCAACCTTAAAAACCCTAAACCCTAAACCCTCAGGTGGAAGATGAGGATCTGACAGAGCTGGACACTTTTGGTGGAGTACTCCGAAGCAGCATCGACGATCCCGTCCAAGCCTTCCTGAAGGTGCACTGGTTGATTCTGCTCATGGGAGTACATAGGAACATATATATAGACATATATATATATACATACATGGTTTAGGGTCCCTGGATTACGTTTTAGGGATACATAAATATATGGATACAAGGGTATATATAGGGATAATGAAGAAGCAAAGGAACTTCTAGGGATGATTACCACTTCCCTGGTTTCCTTGAATAGGGTTTAGGGTTTAGGGTTAGGGTTAGGGTTTAGGGTACCTCAACTAGACCTCAACATGATTTTGGCAACTATTCAGGCATCTGTAGTAGCTAGTAGGGAAATGGACAAGTAAATGGAACTTGCGGTCTACTTATGCAGGTCTTAGGGAAATCAAAAAGAACATGGGACCTGCCATCTTAGGTAGGTTTAGGGGAGATCGAAAAGGAAACGGGCTGGCTATCTTACGCAGGGTTGCAAGATTCAGGACAGCGGAGAAGAAACAATCCGACCTGCTATTCTATGTAGGCTTAGGGAAACAGAAAAGAAATGGGATCTGCTACCTCTAAACCCCCAACCCTAAACCCTAGGGCTTAGAGTTTAGGGTAGGCGTAGGAGTAGCCCTTATACGAACACCGACAATGGTCCTGATGTTCCATCCCTTCATCCCGTGCGGCGGAACCTTGTCATGCATCGCGCTGAAGAGCTCTTTCCCCGACAAAACATTAGGATCCTGTTCATGCTGTGGAGGTACCACCTCACGTACCCAAAGCCCTGGGACTCATATGTAAAATTGGGAATCCTAAGTTGTGCAAGCCTTCACCTTAGACATACCTAGCAAAGGGGTCTTTAGGGCGAGTGTGGACAGCGCCTTTGTCCTGCGACTGCGGGTGCTTCCTGGTACATAAAGCAGCCGGGGGTTGGATTCGTATTAAGATTATCCTATCTATACTCCCCCTTAAGTAGATAGAATATGTCCTGGGGTACATTAGAATGAGATGCCCATATACCCCATATCCCATATTCTATCTTCTTCAGGGGGATTATAATCCTCATAAAATGAGAGAACGAAATATCCTTCCTAGCTTCCCCGACAGCGCCGATTCGATTATCATGGGTTTCCCCACTACCCTACCCTAGGTTCCCCCTAAACCCTACACCCCAAACCCGAAAGCCTAAACCCCAAACCCTAAACCTTCAATTAGGTGCGTGGCAGCGCTGAGGATCCGGAGCTCATGCCGTCGTAGTTGGCCTCAATTGAGATGGTGTTTGGGGTTTATAGGGTTTGGGGTATAGAGTTTAGGGTACAGGGTTTAGGGTTTAGGATCCAGGGTCTAGGGTCTATAGGGTCTAGGGGTCTGGAATTCAGGACTGAGGGTTTTGGGTTTGGGCTTGGGGATTTAGGGTTGAGGGTTTGGAGCTTGGGATTGCGGATTATGGTTCGGCATGTAGTGTTTAGGTTTGGGTTCTAGGATTTCTTTTTTGGGATTTAGGGTTTGGCTTAATTAGGTTTTAAGATCTAGGATTTCAGGTTTGCAGCTCGGGATTTAAGATGGAGGGTTCAGGCTTAGGGTTTCAGCATTCAGGTTGTGGGGAGTTGGATTTGTGGTTCAGGTTTTGAGATTTAGGGCTCAGAGTTCCGGGTGTAGGATTTTAAGTTTTGGTTGAGGCTTGGGGAGATTAGGGGTTTAGGAGTTGTGGTCCCTTTTTAAGGGCCCTCAAACTGCAGGATACCGAAATACATGAGGTGTGGTATCAACCCTACTCCATATTCTTTTGGCAGCCCACACCCACACCTGTCCAATTCAGGATCATAGCTAAGGATACAATCCCCTTCCTGTAGCATTAAAACCCCCAATAGTAAATGTTCCGAATCTATTATACTTATAGTATACCACAATGGGAAGATCCAATATTGGGAGACGGGTTGGGGGTTTTCATGCTACTTGGATGGCGAGCTGGGGGGTTTAGAGCTTCTCCTCTCTGGTAGCTTGTGTGGCCCGTCACGGCAAGTGTCCTGAAACAGAAGATGCGACTAACCACGGGGTTGCCGTTGAGGACCTTACTTTAAGTTACCATAGTGGGTATACATAGTAAGTAACATGGTTACCCTAATCTAGTTCCTTGAATTAAGTCCCTTAACAGCAACCCAGATCATGATCACAATATCAAGTACCAGGAACCCCGGTCCAAGACCTTGAGATCCGTGTTCTGAACCCACAGGAAGAGGAACTAGCCATTCCATACTCTAAGTTTCTGGCACACTTGTTTAAAGCTCCTTATATTACTGAGTATATGAAAGATTGCAGACGCGATCCGCACAAAACCCAAATGTGCTTTTTTAGACATGAACCAGGGCCTATTCCGAAATCGAAGCTATACGCACACTTCCTAAACTCTGAAACCCTACACCCAAAAACCCCATACCCTTTGCACTATACCCTGCACATATGTATATATCCTTTTATATGGCTTTAGAGGGGCGCCTTTTACCTGTCCAGGACCATGACACCCCCAAGTGCTGTGAGGTCCCGAAACCCCAAGTGAGTGGCTTGCAGAGCCGCCGAGCGGCCGTGCCCTTATTGAAACAGGTTTTGGCTCAGGGTTTAAGGGGCTTAGAGGACATGGGGGGCTTAGGGGGTTTAGGGGTGCAAGGTGATTTAGATTTTTTTGATTTAAGGGGTTTACGGTTCAGGCTTGGGTCGATTTTCTAAGATTTCGGCAGAGACTTCAAAGTCTAGGCTTAGGGAGTTTGGGGCTGCAGGTTTACGGATCAGGGTTTGGGACTCATGGAGAGAAGCTCGGAGCCTTCCCCCCCCAAGTTACTTGGGGCTTACGGTTTATAGGGTTTAGGGGCTGGAAAAGAAAATGCAAGCTACTAAATCGTTTAGGGTTTCAAGTGGGGTCTAGGGCTTGGGGTGAGGAATGGAGAAACGGAATGGATTCGTATACTAGTTTCTACTTAGTAACAAGCCCTACTTAGATCAATTCCTAGACTCATTACTAATCAGCAGTAAGGTGAGGACTTGCAAGCATCTTCTTGTAAACAGTGTGGTTGAACAGCAGAGGTCTCAAATTGTGAGGGCAAACTTCAGTATGATCCCTGCGAAGGCCCTACTAGCCATGAAGTGGTTCACTGAGGTGCAAATCACCCTCCCAAACCCCAAACCCTAAACCCTAAACCCTAAACCCAGAAACCCGGCCTGATTCAGGAAGAACATGCAATGATCAGGGTCAGCCTATGTACCCCCACAACATATAGTCCTGCAACTTTCGTCTTCCCGCACTGCTGAAGGACTCCCACCATGAAAGATTGGCAGGGCTCAACGTCATGGGGCTTAGGGGTTAGGGCCTGGGGACTCATGAAGAATCACATGGAAAATGCAATGGACAACTGGATTGGGATGTATGGTTTGAGACTTATCGTTTTCAAGCAGTCTTGGGGTTCTCAGAGCTCTGCAGAGCTCTGCAGAGCTCTGCAGGGTTTGCTGGGTGTCTCGTATACTGTAGGGGCTTAGATCATAGCCAAAGGATTTATGGAGAACCAGCTGGCGAAGAAATTGGAGAATGAAATGGGAAGTGGGGCCATACAGGGGTTTCTTTAGGCAGAATTGCCAAAATCATGGTTCAAGATGCCTCACACGTATAATTATGGTATAGGTACCTCAAATGGACCTCACAATGATATTGGCAGTTATTTACGCCCCAGCGTGAGATTGGCACGAGCGATCTTCTGCCCAGAGAGGCCCCCCTCTTGTCAGCAATACTTTGGGTTAGGCCCCCACCCACTAATAGTGGTATACTAGGAATATATAAAGGCCCTAATAGAATTACCATTATACTTTGTGGCCACTATTAGTGGGTGGGGGCCCAACCTAAGCAATACTAACATTGCCGCCGCAACGGGTCTCGATGTGTTGATACAGCGCAATGTTCTTTGTCAAAGCTTGTACTACTCATTCTTATTATGATGACTGTTGCAACTGATTCCTCTTTCTACTCCGCTGTTGAATATGTTTTCTGCCACAGATTCCGCTCGCCTCTAAACCCCAGACCTTGGGTCATTCCCCCACCCAGTAACTGTCCTTAAAGGGGCCTTATTAAGGGGGTTCTTATAACTCCTATAACCCACTGTGGTAACAGTTACTGTAAGGGGGAATGACCCCACCTAAACCGTGTACATGGAGTTTGAGGCCAAGACGAGTCTTCCTTTGAAAATGCTCTTGAAACTTCTGAGCCGCTGCCGGAAAACCAATGCTTGTTCGGCGTAGCGCATAGATAGCCCCTTTCCAGTCGTCTCAGACCCTTAGGAGCATCCAATGCACAGATCTCCTGGGCCGGGTATAGAATTCAACTCCAAAGAAAGATGAATTATGAAACATATTGATTTATGCCAACTGCGATTCAGAATCTTGGGTTCCATGTTGCACGCAACCATTGTCTAAGATTGAGACCGCGGGCCCGTAGTACTGGCCCTTAACATTGGGGTCCTCATATACCTACTCTATACCCTATGTGTAGCTTTACCGGCATTTACTTGGTGGATCTGGGATGCTCCAAGCGGTTTGAGTCCAAGGTATGCTGGGTTTGCTTGTCTCAAGCCCAGCAAATTCTAGTGGAATTTTTCCCAGAAGCACTAGATTTTTCGAGAATGCTAGGGTGGGCCACAGAAGCCCAACTATGGCCTGCAAGCAGGGCCGGATCCGCCGCAAGGTGGCTCCCAGCCGCTCTGGTTTCAAAGGCGCCGCAAAGTCAGCACGCACAAGGCTGAGACCAAATAAGCTGCCAGCTGTCTGGGTTACCTTTGAACTGAAATTGAGTTATTATACTAAGGCACTAAGGAAATCCTGTTATCTATATTATAAGCCCAATATGGCAACTTCTGTTAAGTTCCTCGCCAGCAACCTGTACGTTGCCCTGCTCACTGATAGAAGTTTCCCCTGCCTTTTTGGAACATCATAGGAGTTTGGGTGCTGCCCCCACCCATTAACAGTTCGATAATATTTGTAATATATATATATATGTACATGTAGAGCCTGAATCGGACCAAATGGGTGGGCAGGACCCAAATGGGAGTCATGATTGTAGTCCCGTTGGCTTATGGAGTGGTTCTTCCCACAGATCCCAAAGCTTGCCATGTGAGCCATCGTCTAAACTCCTCAAAGGCGGGTTATAATTATCAGGGATTATGTGATTATAGGGGATATCAAGGGGATAGTGTAGGCTTTGGCTCATGTTGTCTTGTTTTCAAGCCTGCTTGCGGGCGACGCTTAAATTCAATCTGCAGGACCTCATACTTGGAAGCACGACAGGAAGCTCGGGCCTTCGAATTCCAAAGCCGTGCTGGCATTGGTTACTTGGAGGGAGACTGAGTAAGTATACCCCTGCAATTATCTCCATTGACCTACTTACTAAGTCTTCCTGACTCTTCAAGAGAGAAATCAACCCTCCAGAGAAGGCAGATTCTTAACGGACGCGGTATCAGCTGTCTTGGCTTGACGCTAACGTGCCAATACGTTCCTGAAACCATCACAGGACTTATGCGATTGCCAGAGCAGTGGCGACTGAACCTCAAATTCCCAGCCAGGCCTGCTTAGGCCGTACCCACCCTTTTCCAGGATGCCTGGACCCAGAACTACATCCGGCAGCCATTCACACCATCGCTTGGAGCTACTCTGCAAGCCTAAAGAGCTTATAGAGCATGAGCTGCACCTCCAGGTGCTGGTGCAGGAGCCCCGCCTACCTGGGGCCACCTTTTCCGTTATCAAGAAACCCGAAATTCGTGCCGGGGTGGTTTAGGGGCTTCTGGTGTGACCCCTCTCGGGTGAGACCCCCAATCTCAAGGATCCTTGAGTGGACTACATTTTGGGGGAGAACCCTATCTATAGTATCATCCCAACTCTACTCCCAACTCTCCTCTATAAAACCCCCAATTTGCGATCATCAACTCTGATACCCTGAACCTGACACACTGCAACCAAACCTGAAACACCTGAAACACTGCAACCCTGTAACCCTAATATGTTGCCACACAATCCGGCGGACTTAGAACAGAACATTCACATGACATTAAGCCCTTCTGGCCCGAGCATCTATCCGTAAAGTCCGCCAAGATACCCAGTTTAAGTCACTCAAATCTATATCCCGAACTCTTAAACCGAAGGGTCTAGAATGCGAGTCGCTACATCCCTGGAGCCCTGACATCACTGAGCCGGTGGACCCTTCAGACCCTTAAGCACAGAATTCCCACTTCCTATGGAATCCCAAAGCCGCCAAGGTGCCCCATGTCCGCTGCAGCTTCCTCGTGCGCACGCGTGAGCTTGATCAACTGGCGGAAATGGTAAGGAGGCCAAAGAGCAAAGTTGAGTTTAGGGTTTAGGGTTTAGGGTTTAGGGTTTAGGGAGTTGAGGGTATCCCCCTAATAATGGAGAATCAAATGGAAAAGAAAATGGAAAATGAAATGGAAACTGGGATTATACTCCTAGTATCCCCCCAATAATGGAGAATCAAATGGAAAAGAAAATGGAAAATGAAATGGAAACTGGGATTATGTAGGGAATTATAGTGTGGGATTTAAGGATTACAGTGTATAGGAATATAGGGGTCTATATTGGGTCCCACTATTTAGGGCCATATCTATATTGGGACCCCGTGTCTACAGTTCTCACCTGCATTGGATGATTTGGAGCCCTGTAGGGTTGTTGTAGGGGCCTAAGTAATTGCTGCGGTTTAGAGTTTATAGTTTTGAGGTCTGTTTGAGATACCCGAGACGTCTGTAGGACATGATACCGGCAAGCATCCCGTAAAACTGCTAAATAAAACCAGTTTCCATTGCTGTTCCATGTGGTTCTCCATTCCAAACCCGAAAAAACCTTGGTAGTGGTTTGTAAGGGTCATCATACTTGAAATGTTAATAACAATTCTGCCACCTATAATCATCATGATGGTAATGAGAGCAACACTACTACGCATTGTAAATGTGGCAATAACAGTACTAGCCTGAAAAGTTACCCTAAGGTTCCAAGCACCCAATAATAAGGTACTTAGGATTTGGGTAATGTTCAACACATTAGTAGTAATTGTAGTACAGGTTTTGGGGAAGTGTATGTTTATTCGGTACTTGGATCCTTAGTTATAACAGCCTTAATCCCTGCAGTGGTTTACATTTAATGTTGCATGTTGTTTCTGTTTGTTTCTCCATTGTTGGGCGGATGGATGTCCCTAAACCCTATAGAATCCCCATGTACACCTACATAATGCCAGTATAATCCTATATCATCCCAGTATAACCCCATATAACCCTAAATCCCCTGCATAACCCTATGCAACCCTTTTGTCAGTATGACACAATATGATCCCCATGTCACCCTGCATAATCCAATCCTTTACGCATACTCTACCCTGAACAAACCCTAAACCCTAAACCCTAAACCCTAAAACCCTAAACCCTAAACCCTATACCCTAAACCCTAAACCCTAAACCCCAAACCCCGGACAAAAA
>CAJNIZ010045726.1:85190-98671 GCA_905231905.1 Symbiodinium pilosum | reverse complement strand
ATTGAGATGCCTAAACCCTAAACCCGAAACCCTAAACCCTAAACCCTAAACCCTAAACCCTAAACCCTTGAGATGCTCAATCATAAGTTGCGCCCCGCAAGTTGTTGAATCAGCCACTGCATGTCATTTCTGCACACAGCCTGTGATACAGCCCTTGAACCCCAACCCCTTATAAAATCTCGTCCTCTACCCTAAGCACCCTCAACAGCGAACCCAAACCCTGATTCATCCAAGCCCTGAGCCCAAAATCCTAAGCCCTTAAGCCTAAATCCTAGTTTCAATCATGCTCTCCATTCCCTTTTTACATCAACATAAACATCAAAACACAAAAGTGGTTCCAAGATTCCATGTCCTTTACATTCCTTACTCGCCCCCCAAAGTCTGGCCTATAGCACCGGTTCATGTACGAGTTCTGGTCGTCTCGTAAACTTTCAACTCGGCCACGCTCCCCTGACTTCCAGCTTATGGGTGCTTAGAGGGGGTGGATCCCTAGAAAGTTCCCTAGAGGGAGTGTTTCTATTAATTGGAGGTCCCTTGTGGGGGGAAGCGATAATACTGATTAACAGATGCAGTGGTCCATTTTAGGGCCTCCTGCCTTTCAACACTCCCAAAGACTTCCCACACATGAGCTGTAGTCTAAACTCCTGGCATCCCCCTAAAAAGGCCCTATCGTACTCCCTGTATAATACCCTATATAACCCTTTTTAAGGAGTTAAAACTACAGTTCACATGCAGCCATCATCACACCCATGTTCATTCCGACAGTTCCCGTTAAGCACAGGTGAAGGTTACGTAAGGGGCTCAGTGTTTGACATTTGGGGGTTTCCCAAATTGGTACCTTTTTGGGGGTCCCCGTAAAAAGGGTTATTGTGGGGTCTACATTAGGGTGCCCATATTTATGGCAACTACCATTTGTGGGGGGAAGACGACTATGGATTGCGCGGCTTCTGTACTTGGGTCTGCGTGAAGCGATTTGACATCAGGTTTACCTGGAAACCAGGCCTTTGAGCGCCTGCATGGCATGTGTACATCTCTCTTGGGTCCATGGCCGAAGGGCCCACACTAAACTGTAAACCGCGTGGTGTCCAGGCTGGTGTGCCAGGTAAAAGTCTGCAAGCGTTGCCAGGGCTTCAGAATGTCTTTCTGTCAAACCCTGCATCATTGATGGCACCATTCATTGCAGCAGGCGCTGGCCGACGTTGCCAATACCAATTTATCTTATCCAAGGGCATCGGGCGGAGTTCATGGAGTTGGGTGCTTTGAAAATAAGATGCTCGGGCTGTTCGCAGTTTCTACACCAGGCATCTACCCTCATAACGCTGGGGAGGAGTGCCTTCAAAACCTCATACCTAAAACCAGAATGGCTGGTCCCCTTCAGGTTGATTGAATGGCTTCAACTCAGAACGCGCCCCTCGCAAAAACTTCCTGCGCTATCTGCATTTCCGAGGGTTTGGCAAGAGCTGACCGAAAAAGGCGGCTTGTTTCACACAGCTTCTTCCAGAGGACCTAAGCAGAATCAAAGCCCAAATGTCTAAATGGAACTGCAATGTAACAAACTCCGCGTAGCTGCCAGTCCGCAGCGCGCTCGCAGAAAAGCCTTTACAATTGAAAAAATGCGCAAGTCCTGACAGATGGTATACCCAGCCTTAACACCGACTGCGCCCGGAGGACATCTTACACCGCCTTTTTCAATTTATACCTTGGAAATTAACACTCTCTGTGGGTCCCAACTGATACAGGATTTCGGGACTTCCAACAATCCTTCTGGGGATCCTTATGGCAAGGGTTATGGCATTCTTTTCTGGTATAGGAAAACGGTGCCCCATGCCAGTCTGGAGCATAGCTATTTAACACATCCGCCGCACACTGGTGTTTTTTGAAGTGCCTGTCCAAAACCGGGACCCAGAACACCAAATCCTACAACGTACACCCAAACGACAACGTCTTTGCATTTTTGTTTCCGTGTACCCAAACCCCGCACAATAAATACACCCCAAAGCCTGTAGCCCCCCTTAAGTAGATAGAATACGGCTTTGGGTATGTTAGAATAAGATCCCCATATACCCCATAGTCTATCCACTTAAGGGGGACCCTAAAGCTTAAACCTTAAACCAACCCTAAACGCCATATTCTATCTACTTAAGGGGCCCTATAAACATAAAACCCAACCCCCTAATCCAAGCCTGATTCCCTAAACCCTAAACCCTAAACCCCATGTACATAAAACCCTACTCCCTAATCCAAGCCTGATTCTTGCAGCTGCTCGCAAAGCTCCTCCAAGACGAGGTCGGTAACGGAGAAGATGATCCTTTCCTTCTCCTTCAGCTTACTGGGGCTGAGTAGGGAATATGGGAATATATTATATAGGGATGCTTTTCCCCTATTCCCTACTAAGAACCAGTACGTCAGGTGCAGTTGCTGTTTTCTGTTGTGTTGGCCTTTTTTTTGTTTTTCTCGTTCAGGTTCGGCTGTTAGTGTTTTGCATTGTTGTCATTCCATGTCATTCCCTGCCTTTTCCTTCAGCTGTGGTTCTTGGTTTGCTTGGCTTCCTTGGTTTCCCCCAAGGCTCCATGTAGGTACTATTTGGACACATTAGAGCAATGTAAGTATTGTTTATGCACTTAGAGCCCCGGCTTTCTAATTCAAGGGATTGGTCTTGCTTGGTTTTCTCCTCGGATTCGGGTTGTGGGCTTTGGGGCTTAGGGCTTGCAATGTTCGGGAGTGCTCGTTGGAGGCCATGTTGCAAACTCGTTTGCCGGACGTAAGTGCTAGATTTGGGAATGCGGCGCCCACACATACGACTCGTCCTACAGGTAATTCTTGGTGGAGAAGCATGTTTTCAGAAGGCTTAATATACGCATCATTGCTGATTGAGCCAAACCTTAAACCCCAAAGCTTTAGACCCGCAACTCCAAATTCTAAACCACAAAACCCAAGCCCTTAACTCCCAATCCTAAACCCGTATATAACATCTATATAACCCCTATATAATCCCTATAATCCCTACAGTTTCCAGTGTCTTTTCGATTTTCCCTATATACCCAAATTTTCCTAACCCAGCAGCATGCCACAGCGCCTCGGCTTCAAGACTGCCCGGTTGAGTGCAACGCCTTAGCACGCTTTGGTTTGGGGATGGGATTAAGACTTCAAGGTTGAGAGTAATAGGGTTGAAGAAAGGTACTTCTCAGAGTATAAGCATAAGGGCCTAACTTGGCATACTACGCCTTAACTTATTGAGGAATATTGAGGGCTCTTAAAATCAAGGTTCAGGAATAGGGGTTCAGGGTTTTGGGTGCTTGGGGCTTAGGGTTTGTGCTTCAGGGATTCAGTTTCGGGCTTGGGGGTTTCGGGCTTGGGGGTTTAAGGTTTGCAAGTTTGAGCAAGGGATCCATCTTGATGATGCCACCTTCCTCAAATCCCGCGCAAAGGTAGATGCTGCATCACCTTTTCCTGTCAACAGGTTTTTCGGTGTTTGAGATCCACTGCGACCACAGAACTTGTGGCAGTCCTAGGATGGTTTAGGGCATGACGTCATCGGGCCCTTCCCCCAACATAATCGTTACCTGAACCTCAAAATTGGCAGAAAAAATCCTAAATAGCTTCAAAATGCCATTATTCTACATACTTTTGGGCTCAAGTATTCCTAGCCGGATAGCAAATCTACTGCCGGACTGTAGCCTGTCATCCCCGGAGCCCAGGGCGGTAGTTGGAAATGAAACAAAAACCGTGCGCGCGCGCCATTACATTCGACGGTTCCTACTCATATGGGGATTATAGGGGGTTACATGGGAACTTGGTAAAACTGGAAGAGAAAATGGAAACTACTATATTGTTTTAGGGTTTAGGGTTTAGGGTCAGGGGGACTTAGTAAGTAGGCTAATAGTGGGAATTATTAGGGCTACTATCTGGGTCATAGGGGTTATTAACCTACTTACTAAATCTCCCTGACCCTCCAAGTACAAGGCTTGGCTTCCCCTAACAAGCCCCATGCCCCAAAAAAAAACCTGTAGTACCATCACATAATCGGGCGCAGACGATAAGGGCTATGAAGGGCAGGAAACTATGTACCTTTAACAGACCCAAAGGGTCCATGTAGGTACATATTATATACTTTGGCCCTAAAGTAGGTATATGGGAAACCCTTTGGGCCCTAAGTATATACTATATACCTACATGGACCCTTTGGGAGAAGTGTAGCCTCAACATCTCGCCGCGTGAATATGCTTAAGTGTCACCACTGCTATTGAGGCAACGCCTCTCTTATGATTTGTCCTCAGATATGAGCAAATCCTAACCTCTGGTTGCGTGAATGTGTCATAGACACGGATAAAAAAAAAAAAAAAGCCACAGAGGTCACTTCAAAGAAGTCACCATACACCTCCACTAGAGCCGAAACCCACTCACGTTTCCGCCTACCTGGGGGTTCACGTGCAGATATCGCAGGGCTACAACAATCAAACATGGTATCATGACCGTGGTTAGCCTCCTTGTGAGCCAAGGTAGAACCAGCCATGAAACCGCAAGCACGCCCAGTGAAGCTACTCTTCATTTTTGCGTGCCTTCGCCCGTCGCCTCTTGGTCGCCTCTAGGCTACTTGGAGGTTCATGCGCAGCTATAAGTTATACAAATATCCCTAACAGGGTTATGGCTTTTGTTCGCCTACTTATATGCATACTTATACCTACAGATGAACCTCCAAGTTGGCCGTGCGCAAGAAGCCTCATTACCCTCAAGTTCACGCAGCAGGCACGGTGGATTGTGGGAAGTAACGATTTGAGACGCCATGGGTATGAGGCAATATCCAAACAAGGGTCCATCATTGAGTCTCTGTGATAATGCGGTCCCGGATACTGCGCAAAAAAAAGGACCGCAACTTGAGAATCGTCCATATGATGTCAGGTGTCTCCTTATACTGAGCTCATCGTGAATCCTTCTGCTGGTCTATGACAATGTATCCGTCTTCTTGAATGGCCACGAAGAAGGGGCCTTGTCAGCAATTATGCTGCTGGACTCACACTGCAGTGGAGGATACTCTTGCGAGTAGCGGAGTTCTGTTGAAGGTTTTCGCCTCTAAAGACGTCCTTACTGGGGGTTAGTGGCAATAACGGAATATACTGCACAGGGATTACATAGCGATTAACTTCCCATATTCCCTACTAGCCACCATCAGGTATGGAACGCCACATCAGACTCATGAGTAACGATTTTTTGGTGGTTAAACCTAGTAAGATCATATTCCTTATATGAAAATACTATACCCCAAAAGGAGGATAGAATCTTACTCTATATTGGGTTCCATAGTATCCCCAAAGAACCCTAAACCCCTAAACCCTAAACCCCTAAACCCTAATCCCTATATTGGGTACCATAATATCCCCAAATAAAAAAACTACCCACATCAGACTCATGACCTGAAGGATCCCTTGAAATTGCCACACCTTTAGCCGCCTTCCATGGTTTGGGGTTTAGGGTTTAGGGGGTTTAGGGGGTTTAGGGTTTAGGGGGTTTAGGGGGTCTAGGGGTTTTCCATAAAGGGCCAACATCCGGCCGCAAGCCGGAATGGTCGTACGTTTTCGTGAGATCATACCGGGAGCCTTGGCAAATCCCCTGTGACTAGCTTTTTTACAGGGTAATCTAGAATGATTTCAACTTAAGGCCACTTTGGTACTATGCTGTATACAAAGCACCATTTAGGGTGAGGTCGCTTTAAACTGCCCAGTTTCTAGCCGTATGATCCTGTAGACGCTGCTGATACATCCTGAGGCTCCTCAAGCACAGCACCTGATATCCCGAACGAACTGCCATGGTTCCTGCAATGGCTGCTGTGCGATCTTGCGCGTCAAAGCTTGCTGATGATTTGAAGAAGAAGAAGAACTCCGCTCTTGAGATTCTACTGTCCCCACCCGTTGGGTCAGACTGTCCAGGGAGCTGGGAAGGAACGTAACTTAAGCTAAGCGTTAACATCATCAGGAAACCACATTATGTGCTGTAGTCATATAATATGGAATATTATTCTGTAAGTTAAGTAAATCAGGCTAGCTTTGTTTGCAGAACTCCTCGGAACACAAATCCAATGCACCATTATGTTGTGATAAAGAGGTTCCCAACACATAGCTCCATAGTACCATCGTCCTTGACACCGATCCCAAAACAGGATCCCTCACTTCGAGGAACTCACCGTGCACTACATGCAGCCCACTTATTCCGCACGTTTCATGCACACAGCAGCCACCGACGTGTGAAAGCGCAATGTGGTTACACATTGCAGTAATTCTCGCAAGTGTCATCGGGGAGTGTGGTTCCGAGTGAAGTTGCCATCCCGTTCTCCTATGAAAGATGCCCTGCATGAACCTAAACCTGCTAGAATGCGCTTCAACAGCAAGAACTAATGAGGGATTGGAGCCACGGACCCATCCCCAATGACTCGAGTAAGCAAGTGCAGCAATGCTTGCAGCTTCCTATACATTAAAAAATGAGGCCCTGCATGTTGAGTCAAAGCGTTAGCCAGGATTTCTGGCCATCAACATATCATTGTTTGCGCACTTGCCGCACAATTAGCTAAGCGTATGCGTGGCTTAGCAATTCTGGAGGCGAGGGGGTTCGTAGCCCACAGAGGCACATAGCTCTGGGACTCAACTGAGTCATTATCCCAACTCACACAACGAACAGGACGGTGGACAATGGACAATGTAAAGCTACCCTAAGCCTCCTATCACCCTGGAACCTACTATGGGGGCAACTGGGCTTGAAGGTTAATGTCTGGCTTTGTGACGCTGATGTTCTTTCCTCCCTTTCTCCGCTTCTTGTCCTCTCAGGGGTCTTGGGGCTTGGCTTTCAGGGAGTAGGCTCTAGGGCGCAAAAGTGAGAAAGATGTCCAACGGACACCTACAACAAACACTTTCCAGGAGCCTTTTGCATTCAAGGGGCTTGCTCACGCACGGTCTAGTATAATGGTACCAATATTCCCTCCCCCATCAAGCACCTGCTAAGTTTACGGCATGGCGCTTGATGGACCGGCAGCCCCCATTCAGCCTTACACGCGATATTGATGTGTCAGAACCTTCTGGTAGGAGCCCATACACACCCTAAGGGTCCAATTGTCCAATTTTCACATACTTCACCAAAACCTGTACTACAACGACTAGCATCCAAATCCTAAGTACCTAAGTATTGGCCACTTGGACCCTTAGGGTGTTGGTAGGAGCCCATTCAAAAATCAATTGCGACGCTTGAAACTGGAGGAAGCTACAATGTCAAGCAAACCTGACGAAGCCCTAGACATCTCGAAGGCCCTATAGTCCCCCTTATGTAGATAGAATATGGCGTTGGGTATTATAAAATAAGATCCCCATGTACTCCATATTCTATCTACTTACGGGGGACTGTAAACTTTCAGCTCGAAACAAAACCTTTCCCCAACCCCCCAAAGCCTGGAATGTCTAAAGAGATTGCCCCTCGCAGGCCGCCACACTAAAAGTGAAAATTTATCATGGTCTAGCAGGGTTCGTTTGAATAAACAGGGCTGCAAACTTGGACTTACTCTCGTTACCAAGACATCTTTCACGACCTTACCATGCAAGAATTCCATAGTTGCCGAGGTGTGAATCCGGGTTTAGGGATTGCGTTCAGGGTTTAGGATCATGCAACATCTTGAGTGCCAACCATTCTGGATGCAAGTCTGGGGTGTTGCCGCCTGCCCTGTCAACAAGACGTTTTGAAGGAGCCTGGGATTTGCTTGGGGATGAGAGGGATTGTACGAAGACAGCAGTTCAGAATGCTTTTCACAGTTTGTAGTACGTTTACGTAATGCAAGCCCAAAGAAGAGGGGTGTTTGGATGCCTTTCTGGGTTGGAGCCACATGTAGCAACTCATGGTGGAAGTGGCTAGAAGGAGCAGGGCCATTCGAACGGGAACCCTCGACCACAAGCGGAGTGTCTGTGGTGGAACCCTACCAACTGACAGCGGGAGTGCCTTGACAAAGGCAAGTGCCCTCGACCGCTGCAGGAGGATCCCTGCCCCAAACCCTTGCAACGCTCGCAGGAGTGCCCCATGTCACGAAGAACAAGCTCCAATAATGGGTTCCCGGAGATCTCATTTGTTTTCATGTTGCCTCCACCCCTTGGGCGCCTGCAGGCTAAACTTCCCATTGCTGACCAAGCCCCACGTAGTCACAGACTTAGTAAAGGATGTGGCAACCCCGACCCCTCGGTTTAGCATCCTATAGTAATATGACTATGATATGGTCCTAGCTCCGGGGTTGGGGTTACCAAAGCCCTCTTACCATAACTAGAGGCAAGCGCCTGCCAAGCTCCTGACCACTACGCACCCACATGGGAGCAGAAACGCTACTTGTGTGTTAGTTTCCATGGTTCACGGTTTGGGGCTGAATGGTGGTCCCTATATGACCCATATAACTTACCAGTTCTTAGCAGGGAATAAGAACCCACATAGAATATGTTCCCTTCCTCCCTGCTAGGAACCAGTAAGATAACATACGCTCCCCCAAACTAACATGGAAACCCATCCAGAAACCCTTTTAGAGGGACTGTAGTCTTCATAGGGCCCCTTTTGGGTTTCCATGTTAGTTTCCAGGAGTGTAATAAGGATCCTACAATACCCTAAACCCTAAACCCTAAACCCTAAACCCTAAATTGTGGGGCCACCGTGCCATCCCCGAGACCTGAAATCCCACGAGAAAAGGGGCCCAAGGGCTACCATGCTGGTTTCAGATGACAGAATGGGTACCCGTTTTCCTACTGTTCAGCTTTAATAAGGGGAACCCAAAATTGAAAAAAGGGGAAAGGGGTACTACTGGGGTATCTAGTATAGTGATCATACTACTCTTTTGAAGGGCACATAAACTGAGACCTCTTATGAAGTCGAAATGTTTAAGCCTCACATCCTACTGCCAAAGCTCCGCAAACCCTAAAGCCTCAACGGGGGCCCAATGGCCATGATACTGGCATTGCACGACAAGGGGGCTTATGCGAGGGATCCGAATATAAAGGTCCTTGAGAGGAGGGGGTTTATGAATTAGGGGTCTTAAAATACATTAGGGTAGTGTTGGGGATCGCGAATTTTTTCGGGGATCATAACGGATACTGAGGCCCAGGCAAGTCAAAGAAGCAAAGTGGCAACTTGGGGGCCGTTGCAGGGGAGGGTAATACAACTGTCCATGATGTGCGGAGGCTGGGCTGTTTAGGGATGACTTAAGATTTGGGGTCTAGGGTTTAAAGTTTAGGGTTTAGAGTTTAGAATTTATAAGGTTAAGGGTTCAGGCTTAGGGTTAAGGGCATCTAGAGCCCGCCTCTCCTCGGAGATGCTGTTGCTGGCAGACGTTCTGGGGACATCCATCGTCAGCTTACCAAGGTGAGCCTTTCTAGTGCGCGCGATACAAAATGAACTATGGTCTAAACTCCAAATATCCGCCTTAATAAGCCCTGTGGTCGTCTCCTAGATTATCCCCTATATAACCCTATTTGAGGAGTTTGGACTATGGCTCATATGCAGTTAAACCCACAATCATGGATACGATTGGCACTCTTCGTATGTATTAACTAACCACTACTTCTTTAAATACCCCAACTACCCACGCCTAGAAAAAGCGTGAACCTCGATCTATGCAAGCCCCTCACCCCCATTCTAGGACCCTATCAATTTCTCAGCCCCTTTGAACTCCACAGGGGTTTCAGGGTTAGGGCTGAGCCATCCTTGTCTGTCGGAGAAAAGAGGCAACACAGACTCCACATTGCAAAGTATAGCATGAATTGATTACTTCTCATGTGTCTGATAATATTCCGATTTCCATAAGACGTTCCATTTTCTTTTCCAAGTTTAATTCTCTCTTGCTTACGAGATCCCTATTGGCACCAACGCTGGGTAGGCGGCTGCTCTTGCACAAGGACTGCAGCAAGCAAATACTACGAGTATTGTATACGGGCGCCTTATTTTCCTAAGGCATGGCTCGTGAACATCTGAGAGTATAGCGGTATGCTTATGGTGTAATATACTGCGCAACAGAAAAATTTGACAACATTGCAAAGGGATTTGTGCCGTTTGGATGGAGCTCCCCAAAAGCACTGCTGGCTACCCAGTTGCAGCCTGCGTGGCGTGATGCTGGTATATGTTGGGGTTTTATTGGATGAATGGAAAAGTAAATGGCGACTACTATAGTATATCGGGGTTATATATGGGGATAATGGAAAAGAAAATGGAACTAATGTATTATAATAGGGTATATAGGGAGTGTATTATAATAGGGTATATAGGGAGTTAGTGCTTAGGGTTTCTGACATGACACAAATCTTCAAGGTTTGCAGCCTGAAAATGAAGAGTGCTTTCATGACATCATTCGAAGCAAGTTCTTCTGAACACCTCGCCCAAACAAGATCACCTAAGCTGGGCCTAGGGTTTAAGGTGTAGGGTTCTAGTTAGCTTTGGATTGGGGGGTTGTTTCTAAACTCTGGCCCCGAGTTGTCCTCTTCCTTGTTATGTAGGCAGAAACCCGAAATATACAAAATGTAGAAAAGCTCCTATTTAAAGTTCTTGTTTAGGGCTTACGCTTTCGAATTCTTTTTGTGCTTTAGCCAGAATCACCTACGCTGTGACAGAGGCTGCTTCCCACCTGTGCATAGTTCCTGCAAGTCTCTGGGGATCTCCAGTAAAAACTGCACCGAATCTTTCGGATGAAGGGCTAGGAGCCGGGGAAAATCATAGGCCTCATATTCCCAAAGAGCAACTACTCCCAGAAATTCATGCCAGCTTGAGATCCCAGCTTTCTCATCACAAGATCGGATACTTTGTCCTGGTCCCGGCCCTCTGGTGATGGGAAGTAACCCAAATATAAACCCTAAACCCCTAAACCCTAAACCCTGAACCCTAACATCTAAACCCTAGATCCTAAACCCTAGACCCTAAATCCCAAACCAGATTGAATCTTCTTGTCCAATGGAATCCTTGTGCTCTCGTACACAAACATGGCACCCTGGGGAAGCGATTTTAAGCCATAAGGGTCCAAGGACCCAAATAATACGGTCCCTTTAAAGGGGTTATAGTTATAGGGGGATATGAGCAGCTGCCTAAATTATTAGTAAACAGCTAAGTAAAAAATCGCTTTGGGGGGCGGCCTATCGCTTTGCAGGGTTTTTGCACACTGCTGTCATCCATTTCGGAGGTATCGCTTTTGGGGGGGCCCTATCGCTTTACTAGGGTGTTGCTCATGTCCCTAATTTTATCTCTGCATGCTCTTGGCTCTTACACGATAATGAAAGCGGTTGCTCATATATAGGAATATATTGGGACTCTATAGGGGTATGTAGGAACCCAAATAATCGGGTTTTGGGGCCTATGGTATCTGGGCCCTAAAACCCTGTTATTTGGGTCTTATTTGGGTCCTTGGACCCTTTTGGAAACGGACCGTACTCTGCCTCTACGTGGACGCTTTGAGGTTTCACGTCAACTTGGTGGCGGGCAATTACAAATCAAAACTGCCCGAATATGGAACCATCCGTCTGCTCCTGCTTTGGCATTCTAAGCATTTAGCCAGCCTCCGCCCCTTGTCCTGGTTTGCTTTTCAGGAACACAGCTTAAGTTAGAATATTATGACTCATGGTAAATCATCGGGTTTCCTTACGGTAATTAAAAAGAAGCTCCTGAATAGCAACCCCCCTTCACACTGAACCTTGAAGAGTTCTAGGCCTCAGGTCTCTTACACGCCCTACCTGATTTGTTGATGGAGGCAAACTTGCACCACCCCTAACGTCCTAGAAATTACAATGTCTTGGAGATCCTAACGGCGCGAGATTTCCTACATCCACCGTATCCTATGAATCCCTTCCAACGCGGAGACCCCCGAGAACTACCAAGCCCGTTGAGAATCTCAGCGGGTCGCTCATCGTGGCCTTTTCTGGCCCACAGGCATTTCCCCGTAATTCGGGGCTCTTCCACAAAACGGCTCCCCAGGCGGGCTTTAGCTGGTCTTCCTCAAATGCAATGTACATGGACCTAGATCTTACATGATTTGAATCCCCATGGGTTCCTGGAAAAGTACTTCGGACCCGAAATAATATACCATAATATGCTATAATATACCAAGTTTAGTCTGGGCTTGGGTGTAGCATGTAATAAAGCCAGAACCAATGCGTCCGAATTTGGGAAGGTGCATGGCTGGTATCCTTGCTATGGCTTCCACAGCATTCTCGGATCATGTGATCCTGGACTCTCTGGGTAGCATGGCTTCTCCAAACACCTTATAATTCCCAAGCCTAGAATAAAGCCATTTCAGAGCTACATAAGCCACCATTTGAGGTAAAGTCGCTATAGTTTGCCTTTCAAGGAGAGAAGATGCCAAATATGCGAGGACTTGTAGCGTCCAGCGGCTACTGCCAACCTATTCCGGGAACTGTGGAAACACCCCAAAGTGATGTGAACATCTGACGGCATGCTAAATAGAGGATCTCAGGACGGCCCAAACTCGATTTCTGCATTAGAGAGCAAGTTGTGGAAAAAAAACACCACGCATCTATCATGAGCCTGTCCGAAACTATTCCTTCAGTCCCTAGCATCAATGCGCGAAGGTAGGGCTCTGGCAGAGCTAGCAGCTTGATTTGAACTGCCATAGACACGATCATGAAGCTTGCATCCAGCGGACATTTTTTGGCATAGACTCTGGAACTACCTGGAAACTAGAGTACAATGTGGACTATAAGCATGCTCTCTTGCTGGTAGTTGTGTGGATTTCTGTCTGATCGCCTCAACGCCTGGCTTGGGGAGCGGATGATGGTTTCTAAAGTCCTCTCACTGCATCCTCTCACTGCATCCGCTAATCCGCCTGGGCCATGAAGGAGGAAAGAGATTCGGGGCACATAGGACATAGGAACAATGAGACAACCCCATGTCTGCAAGGCTCTGAATAAGGGTAGTCAGGCGAAGGCAGCAGCTCATATGGCCGAGCTTTTCGCTCATGTAGTTTAGGGTGCAGTGATGCTCTACCCTGACCCCTGCACCTTCCACCTTCAATAGGATACCTAACTTTATGTCCAGTACATGTGATATACAAAGTTAGGTACCCTAAAGAAGAGGTAGCGCATTGAGGTCGAGGTAACTCAATGGTTTATTTATTTTTGGATCCTTTTCCACCCAGCTTTACTGTTGAGGAGTGCTCAGGCTTACTGTAGGGTCTGAGTCTGGGCGCTTCTTCTAGATTTCGCCTTCATGCGGCAAGATCTAGAATTCAGGATGCAGGGTGTGAGACACCCACTTTGCCAATGTCAACTTTCGGAGCCCTGGCCCTGACTGTCAAGACCATCTATTTGCCCATGGCTAACATCCCCCACCCCAGAATCTTCAATAAGCTCTCCATAGATCTGAGCAACTCGAAGAATTGTTGTTGTTGTTGTTGTCGTTGTTGTCGTTGTTGTCGTTGTTGTCGTTGTTGTCGTTGTTGTCGTCGTCGTCGTCGTCGTCGTCGTCGTCGTCGTCGT
>CAJNIZ010045726.1:60108-85090 GCA_905231905.1 Symbiodinium pilosum | reverse complement strand
TTTTGGTGTGTTTTAGGGAATGATCCTCATTGCGCATTAGGGAATGAGCTAACAAATCAAGGGTACCCTACGCCTGGGGCTCTGAAATAATAGGAATGTGAAAATGCTGCTTAGCTAAGAAATGAAGGGTACCCTACGCCTGGGGGACCCATTTCTTATCCAGTAGATGCACTGTAACTGACTTTTCAGGCTTCTACAGCACCCTAAGGAAATCACAGGTTCCGTGGCTGCTGGGTCTAAGGTTTGGAGGATCTAGCATTGATGCGGCCATGTAAACCGCAACTTACAAAAGATGGACACAAGCTTACTCCATGTACGGTCCAGGGCATCCGTGAAGGTAAAAACGTGTAGATAACTTAGTCAATTGTTGCGGGTTTTGAGCCGCTGCTGTACCTACTGTTGGATCTGCAAGCATCAACTCCTGGTTGTTCTCTGAGGCTTTGCACTCTGAGATACGAGATGTAGGAGCAGCGGGATGAATCGGTATCAAAACCTTTTTTCGAATATCCCCATTGATGGTTCACATACACCTGGACGCTGATGCCAGTCAGCCCAGCCACCAGGAGGCAGTGTCCTTGGCGTTCAAAGGCTTTGCAAGGGATGCTGATGGCTCTTTCTCAAAAGAGGGAACCCCACGGTACGAAACATAGCCCCCCTTAAGTAGATAGAATGTCGGGTAGATGGGATCCTATTACAATATACCCAAGGCTATATTCTATCTACTTAAGGGGGACTATATATATATATATGCACGGAAATTGCAGACTATGGGGTCCCCATTGAGCCCTCGATGGAGCCGATTGTAAGAAACTCCCGTACTGCTTTCGGGGCAAAAGCCTGCATGACCTTAGGCATACTATAATACGATAACTCCGCAGGTTTTGGTATATAGGGTCATGCAGGATTCTGTCCATCAACCGCATTGAACAGTACCAGGATTCCCTGCAGAGACCGTGCCAAAGCACAGAAGGACCATTGAGGGCTCCTGAGGCCTGTAGAGGCCTGGAAAATTGTTGGACTTGATACAATACAAAAGTGGCCATGATATAGACCCCCCGAATAGCGTAATTATGTATAATCCTTTGTTCAGCCTTTCTTGAAGGACTCCTAACAATGATCCCCCAGCTGTTGGAACCCTGCTTTGCATTAGGAAGCCAACCCGCCAACCAGGTATGTTTCCTGCACACTTCCCAGACCAACATGGAGGCCCAAAAAAGGGTTTAGGGCTTAGGGACAGAGACTGCTTCGATTTGACACGGGGCTTCTACGTCGGTTTAGGGGAAGGTCGTGTCTGGAAAGACTTGACGGGTGTAGGTCATGGAGCTTCTTGTAAAGCAGCGGTTATCACCATGCATCTGCAATGACGAAGCACTGGCACCTCACCACGTATAAGCGTGCTCGTCACCTAACCATAACTTTTTTAAGTCCCTTACTCTGGCTACCCTGGGGGTATAACTACAAGTATAACTGATTTACAAGTCACAAGCTTAGGAACATGATATGGGGGGTTTCTCAATCACACCCTCCACAATCCGACCTAGGGACTCACATACTTCCCTGACAATCCCCAAATCTCCCTGTAGGCTCCCCCAGACTGAATGAAGAAAGCCCCCTAAACCCTAAACTCACTCAAGCAGGTCAAGAGTCGTCTGTTGTGGGCTTGCAAGGTGGGGTCTGGAGCTGGAGTGGCTCATTCACATCGATACGGCCTGTTCGAGCATCATAATAATAGTAAGAACAACAATAACATAATAGTAGTAATAGTAAGAATACTAAGAATGACAGTAATAGTAATAATAACAATAATAATAATAATAACAATAACAGTAATTATGGGCATTTGAGGATGGTGCCTAGAGCCGCGGATTGGGATTCAGGAAGGTGGCCCTAGAATGTTGCTAGTCTTCACAGCACTAATGAAGCCCTACCCTGAAGCCTAAACCCTAAACCCACAGCTCGAAACCCCCAAAAATCTGAACCCTAAACCCTAGACACCTTATCATAATAGGAAGCATAACGCTGCTTGCCCTAATAACAATAACAGTAATAACAATAATGAGCTTTGGAGCCCAGAGTGGATGCCTGCTCTGTTTTTCAAGTCCTCGTTGTTGAAATGCAGCCAGCGAGGCATGGGTTCAGGGTTTAGGGTTCTAGCTTAACTGCACGGCGTAGACCGAGGCTTGGGAAACCTCAGTTGAACGCGTAGCACATCTTTATATTATGATAGACTATAGCATACTATAATATACTGTAATCTACCATGATCTACTATAATCTACTGTACAATTTAGAGATCCTGTCTACATCAGAACCAGTACATTCCCCCCTTGCGACATACAGAAGGCGGTCAAACATGATGTCAGCTCAACTGGAAAGCCCTGCAGGTTCTGAAAGCTCATTGTTGCTTGTTTGGGATCTCTTTTTGTAATATGTCATCGGATACAGACACCCTGAACTGTCGACACAGTAGGACAGATGCACTCAACATTTAATGCATGTTTCCCCGCAGGCTGGAACTAGCCTGCACCCCCTCAACCCGAAGATCTACCAGGCGATTGCGTTTAGGGTTGGCTCAGGGTTCAGGTCGGGTTTGGTTCAGGGGTTCTGGGTTCAAGGCTAGGCGCATAGAGGGGTTTCGGGCTTACGGCTTCGGAATTATGACGCCACCTGTATTAAAAGTGCTCCCGAACAATCAGGGACTTCCCGAAGGATGCCCATGCGCAGGGTCCTTCCTGAACATACCCCACAGGAGCGCTTGAGGGTCAGAGCGAGTCTCGGAACGAGAACATCTTGTGACCTCCTCGAACAGTCTGGAGTCTTGGTGGAAATGCTGAAACGGATGCAGAGAGACTCCGCCTGAATTGCAAGCCTTGCCATGTGATGTGCCCGATATTGGGCCTAGAGTTTTTCAATGCGTGCACGTGGCTGGTGTCAAGTGCACAAGACTACAGGACAACAGCTACCAACTGTGCCTATATGGGGGATATGATTTGCGATGATTTTATGTAGCTGCCTTTGCAGGTGTAGGCCGTAGGAAATATCTGTCATGGGCTTCCTGTTTGGCAATCTACTGTAACTCCTGCGCATTGCGACTTTTTTCCTTTTTTCTTTGGGAAGCGTCGTGCTACAGAGCTCCTATGGTTGATGCCGACTTTCCAGCATGACCCCACGTACCTTAAACCTGGTACTTATGAGAGCTGAGTAGACTAAGGTCACCCATGGTAATGTTGAGGACTCTCGTTGGTTCTTTCCTGCGAAGGACTTCCAGATTTTGCTAGCCCGCCTTCCACATAAGTATCGGTATGCTTATGGTATGCTAGGAACCCACCACGGTACCTCAGACTCCAAATGCATCAATCTTAAATCCTCAACCCTAAACCCTATACCTCAGACTCCGAATGCATCAGCCCTAAACCCTAGACCTCAGACTCCACATGAGCCATAGTCTAAACTCCCAGCATCCCCCTTTTTAAGCCCCTCAATACTCCCCTATACAATCTCCCAAAGAACCCCCTTTAAGGAGTTTGGATGATAGCTCATATACTCCTTATATAGCCCTATATAGCAGTTTCCATTTCATTTTCCATTTTCTTTTCCATTTGATTCTCCATTATTGTTGGTATAAAAAAATAAGCCGGAAACTCAGCTGGCCTGGAGACGGCGATTTATATCGATCCCCTGGCCTTTGACTCTCTGATTTCTGGAGGGTTTAGAGGGAACATGGGTTTAGGTTCTAGGGTTTAGGGTTTAGGTTCTAGGGTTTAGGGTTTAGGGTTGGGGATACATGGGTGCTATCATAGGGGTTAGAGGGTTTAGGGTTTTATATGAGCTAGAGTCTAAACTTCCCCCTTACTAGTCCCCTATAAACTCCCCAAGATAACCCTCCTTCAAGGAGTTTAGACCACGGCTCATATGGTTCAGGGCTTGGGGGTTTTTAAGGGTTATCCTAGAGTTCCACTCCTGAAGCAACCCTAAACCCTAAACCCTAAACCCTAAACCCTAAAGCCTAAATAAACCCTAAACCCTTACTGTTACCGGAGTCGGAGTCAGATCTAGGCATCTCCAGGGGCTTGAGTGCAACTTATTAGGGTTTAGTAGGGTTTGGGGATTATTGGATTAGGGTTTAAGACTAGGATTTAGGGATTAGGGTTTAAGGATTAGGGTTTAGCGATTAGGGGTACTGTTAAAGACGCTGAGTAATGAAGGATGCCCCATGGGATTCCATGGGCCTGTTTGAGGAGATCTTAGGGGACCTTATGGAGGGAGGCCTTAGGGAGGTCTTAGGGAGTCACTGGTTATAGGTCCGGGAATCCCCGTAAGAAGTCCTCCAGTTGATGTAAGGCGTCTGGCTTGTAACAACATGCATTCAAAGCGTTCAGCACGCTTTGAAAGGTACTTGGAAAGGCCCTCAGACCACCGCTTTAGGGGTTTAGGGTTAGGGTCCAGGCTTGAAGGTTTTGGGCATACCCTCCCCCAAAACTTAGTTCGGGGGAAGATAGAGATTTGGTTTCAAAGTTTAAGGCCTATGGCCGACACAGTCTAGCAACATATGGCAGTGTTAAATTACTGCTCATGACCCTCAAGCCCCTTGAACACTTCCGATCTCTGGGTGGTTGTCATCCACTCTGGCCTCCCGCCGTTGAGCCTCGGAGCCTCTGCCACGCTTGCGGCCTTCCCAGTGACAGGGTCCTTCCAGCACTCTTCACCGCCCGTGGCTCAGCAGCACCCGAAGCTAACTCTCATGCCTAGTCAGCGGTGGCTAACCGATAGGCCAAGTCAACGGTGGCTAACCGATAGGCCTTGGAAACGGTGGCCTGAAGGCTTCCGAATATACTATAGTAGTTTCCATTTTCTTTGCCATTATACCCCTAAACCCTAAACCCAATATAACCACATTATAGTAGCTTCCACGTCAAAGCAGCAGAAGGACGGGCGCAACACACCGGCAGTGCTTCCAGGAGGCCCGGCACTCATCAAAATGAGCTGTAGTCTAAACTCCTTAAAGGGGGCTATATAGGGGATTGTGTAGGGGACTACTATAGGGGATATTAAGGGGGATCCTAGGAGTTTAGACAGTGGCTCAAATGACGATGCATGAAATGGGCCACGAATTGTAGCAGCTTCCGGGCGGTGTAGCCCATGTCCCCCTAAACCCTAAACCCTAAACTTCAAACCCAAAACCCCTAAACCTCAAACCCTAAACACCAAAACCCTAAACTCCAAACCCAAAACCCCTAAACCTCACAGCCCAGAACCCCAAACCCTACACCCCTAAACCCTACCCCCTAAACTGCAGTATAGTCTGTAGAGGCAGGGTCTCATCTTCTGCAAAAGCCACGTAAATCTCAGAGGGGTTTCTTCAGGATTTAAGGTTTTGGGTTTTCAAAGCTAGGGCTAAGGAAGAAAATGGTGCTACGGGGATTTTATACTGACTATCACAAAGCTCCAGCCCCACTTCAACGCCAAAACCCTAAGCCGTAAACTCAGCACCGATGACCCTAGATCTTAATTCCTAACCCTAAGCCCTAAACCATACCTAAACCCTAAATCCTATCCCTATAATCACTAAAGCTCAACTCCTACATCCTGCAACCAGCCCTAAACTCAAAGTCCTAAACCGTTCGTGTGCTGTCATGATTTTCCTCTATTATCATTATTACTATTACTATTATTATTACTACTATTATTACTATTATTATTATTACTATTATTAAAAAAATATTGTAATAATGGTTTGTGTTTTTTTCTCATCTCCGTAGTCTGTAGCGCTGAAACCTTCCTTCGTCCACCTTTGCCTAGATATTCTGCCCAAATTGGGGGGAAACCTATTTAGGGGTTTCCCAAGTTAGGGGTACCCTTTTAGGGGTCCCTATTATAAGGACTATAGTATTTTGGGGTCTATATTGGGGTCCCCTTGTTTTGGGAAACTACCATTTAGGGACCCGAAGTACAAGTCGTACTCCCTTGTAAGAACTCAAAGATGATGGCTGCCCAACATAAGGGGGACTCCAATGTAAACCTCAAAGCACGGTAATCCTTATTCTGGGCACCCTCAAGATGGTACCCCGAGTCTTGGGAAACCCCAATATGAGCATCTACAGCATACAAGTTTCAAGACTTCCCCCAGATTTGTGGTCGAGCAACATTTGCCATAATAGCCCCCTGTAAACCCCCCCCTTTAAGGAGTGTAGACTACAGTTTATATGTGCTCAGGGTTTCCTAGGCCTAAACCCTGAACCCCAAACCCCTAAACCCCTGAACCACGTAGGGCTAGTTGTGCGCATTACTGGTTGTGAACTGATCACATCGGTGTTGCCCTGCACTTTAGAAGGATGCTCATACTCTGAAGAACCTCCATTAGGGTTGAGGGGTTTAGGTTTAGGGTGTAGGGTTTAGGGTTTTCGGCTTTAGGGTTTAGGATTTAAGGTTTAGGATTTGATTGAGGGGTTAGGATTCAATGAAGCCAACTTCGACCCAGAGCAAACTAGACTCTGAACCCTGAAGGCTACGACTCTGGTCTACTCAGGAAGTTGTCTTCCTATGCGTGCCCGCATACCTTAGCATAACCCCCATTCACCTCAAGTAACAAACGCAATTTACATTACATCCGTATCCAAGGGCAAGCCCCAAACCCTGAACACACAGAACAGAATGTAAAACCACCAGTACATCCTTGGTTGTCCAGCCCGTCCCCGAACCGTGCACCTTCAACCTTGGATACTGACCCCGCACTCTAACAGTCCCAGGATATTGAAGCGCAGTCACTCATATGACACCATCTACAGGGTGTTGGTAGTATCCACCCAAATTCCTTCTCATGCTGGAGAAGTAGCGAAGTGTCTAAGCCAGGTGGAGAGGAAATCACGAATTCCTGGCAGGGGGTGGTGTCCCAATGTGACGACCTAGCTGCTGCGGTTCCCAATGGTTTAACCTCGTACTTATGGGATTTCTAAATGGGAGTGCTACGCCTGCTACGATTCATGGACAACATCATGCGTAACAACATGTAATCATTGTATATCATCGTACTTCCCCAGGTTTCGGGCATACAGTGACATTAAACGTCTTGTCCACAATAGCGGGCGGATTGGGCAACATCGAGGATTTTACCCACTTGGAGGGACCGGCCGATCGGGCTACATACCTCTGTACCCGAACAAGGAATTGACACCGGCGTCTCAGTCAGTAAGACGAGAGCTACGCAGCAACATCAACTCACAAGGTCATGACCGCATGACTATCATCGCGTGGCCTGGACCCATGACCCTCATTGCTGCGGTGGGTCTGCAACACATGCAAGAATCGAGGATGCGCGCACCCGCAATCATGCGGGTTTCAAAGTCTTGAACATTCAACAAGAATTCTGGAATGTTGAACTGGGATTGCATGCGTCTGAGCACTGTCCAGTGGCATTCGCTACGCGTTCATGATCACATGAGCCAGAAAGAGGGCTTTTACACACAAATGAGAACTCCGACAATAAGCTACAGCTGTAGGTGAAGGTTTACACAGCAATGGCAGCATCAAAAGGCGCAGCAAGAAAGGAAAGGCATGACCATGAGGACAAAAGCATGCAAAGTGATGAGAATCAAGCCCTGCGCTGCCAAATAGCACAGTTTAGCTAGCAACTACAATCTTCCTGCCTGCACATTGGGATGTTTCGCACCGCGTCCTCTGGCAGGGCGACGGTTCTGCGAGCGTCCTGTCCATTTCACTTTCTGGGAGTTTCAGACCCTTTTCGACATATGTATGTATATGTGTATATGCAACTGTATCGTGTTTGTACATCGTAGTGGACATGAACTCCTTGCTTGAGACCGGTGTTTTGAGGAATCTGCTATCATCTAACCTGCTCGTAGAATCGTTGTATTCATGTTTGCCGCCTGCATGTAACTTTCTATGAAAACACATAATTTTCGCAAATGGAAGAGACAGGTGAGATGGAACATGTGGTGTCTGCCAGATGGAGCTTACATTGTAAACCTAGTGTTGATACTAAAAATCCTACATGACTTTAGTATGGCATGATAATATCTTCCGAAAATATAAGATACCTAGGGTCATGCAGGATGTTTAGTACCCAGACCCTCCAATGTGGTTCCTTTTCTGGGTAGTAATATACAATCCTTTACCCAAAAAGCATAACACACACACAAAAAGGAACTACATAGGAGCCCTTGGGTATCGCCAGTATAGGTTCAATGGTATTTTTAGCCTTACTATGACTGTAAGGAATCTCCCTAAACCCTAAACCCTAAAAGGAACCACATAGGAGCCCTTGGGTATCCAGGGTAGAAATCAACTTCTAAGCTAGCACACCGCAAGGATCTGCAATCTTCACACACAGCCCTTTGGCGCTTCAGATTATAAAGCCCCCTTCCCCCAAAACATATAGATGGTTCTGAATAACAAGGGGTCCCGCCCCAAACCCTTAACCCTATGGGTACATCTGTTCGGGGTGGGTCTCCGGAGCCTGAAATAATAAGCAGCCTCAGTAGCAACTACAAGTTACAGGTTCTCAAGGTTGCTTTTTACCCTAGGGATCCACGACCACAAATGGTTAAGGATTTAGGGTTTACGGGCCGGGTTTAGGGTATACAAATAATACCAAGAATGGAGAATCAAACGGACAAGAAAGTGGAAAAAGAAAAGAAACTGGGGTCATAAAGGGCTATATAGGCATCAAGGTATACAAGTCATGCTTACATTGGGCCCCAAAGGCTGTAAATGTTACCTACACTGGGCTATTTGGATCCCTGGGGAGAAATTGACGGGCTTCTCTTCTCTCCTGTCTCTTTGTTGTTCTGTCTCTGAACTTTCCTGTTAGGGTTTAGGGCCAAGGTTTAGGGTTAGGGGCAGGGGCATGACATTATTCCGCTTCTGCCTTGTTATTATTCCGTGCAGGACAGAAGTTTGCTCCGTGGCGTACCCTTTTCGTTCTTCCGCTTGGCCAAAAATTTAGAATCACTACCCAATATTATGCACAATTACGCGCAGCTATGCCGAAGCAGACTGCGAAGCCCATAATCTGTTTCCAACATCCCCTGATTTGTGTTTCCTAGACAAGGAATGAAAGCTTTGAGGCCAAGTTTGGTCCAAGATTTGAGCTGCAACATATCTGGGGTCATGCTGAAACACTATAATTACAGCCCAATGTGACTTTTGTCATTTCCACGGTGTCATCACCCCTGGGCGCGTCATAAGGGGAAAGAATGGCTCCTTTGTCAGGGAGTATGTAGGAATTGCTTTGAGAATCTCCCGCGCAGCTTCAATGCAGAGCCCTCTCATTCAGACTCGGAGAATATGCGGTGATATTGGACTGACTGCCGGGCGTTGAAAAAACAAGAAACATGCCCTGCATAAAGTGATAATAGTACTAAGTGCTCGACTATTGAGCCAAGAACAGGGTCCTTGACAGACATCAGACATCTGTACGCAACTGCGCTGCTATATAGAAAAACTCAGTAAATCTACATCTTCCATGCCTCCATCATGCACTTCACGCCACACTTTTGAGTGGCTTGTCCTTGGAATTGCAAGCGATTGACGTACCACTCCCTTGCTCACTACCGCACGCAAGACCCAGACACAACCCGAATCATCTTTAATCAGCCCGTATTTGAACATGTTTGTTTGGGGGGGGGGGGGGTGCGGAAGATCGGGAGGGACTCCATCAAGGACTCCGCTCATGTTTGATTGCGTATTGCAGGTCACAATGCACAACTTATGGTAATCTTCCAAGGCTCCAAGGCTGGGGAACAAGTAGGGTTCACAAGACGGTGGCTCATCTCATGATGCGGAGAAATTCCGCAGGTTAGAATCTCTCAAAACAAGCCTACACAGCAAATTCGTGACCCCTGGCCTTTATACCGCTAGGATATACATGTAACCTTTCAGGAGAGGGGCTCATGTAATTTCGAAAAAATCCGCAGATAGGAAATTCTCCCAACAAGCCTCCACAGGATCTCAATGCGGACCCCATAGCCCCGTTGCAATCTCTACATGCCCGCAGAGTACATGCATATAGCCAGAAATTGAACAACTTGCGTGGGTTGAGGCTTAGGGCGTAAAACATTCATCACCAGACCAAAAAGCTCGGGCCAGGCTAAACAGGCTAGTTCCTTTTTTTGCGCTTTAAGACAGGCGCCACCTGAGCATCGGCTTGTTCATGAAACTACAAATCGATCAAGCTCCCACCATCGCAAGAAGAATTTTTCACTTCTCTGCTAAGGCTTTCAGTAACAAACCCTGGGCAATACAGTTCAAGCTTCCATAGCTAGCTTCGGCCCGATGAGGACTTTCTGCGCCACACCGTTTAATCATGAAGCCCCTTGAAGGCTATAGTCTAAACTCACAGTATCNNTTTAGGGAGTTTAGACTCCAAACCCCATACAATCCAACTATATGACCCCTTTCAGGAGTTTAGACTATAGTACATAGAGGATCACGCAGGGACATCAAGGTTTTTGTGGCTCTGATTTGTTTCCAGTAAGCTAAGGCCAACGCAGGTTTAGGGTTTAGGGGTCAGAGTTTAGGGCTTAGATATTGCAGGCTTCAGACTCTAATCTTGTTTGATGGTGGCTCATTTTGCGATTGGCCTCCAGGCTGCAGCCTGAAGTACCAACCGGGATCCTTCTTGTACCCTTAGATGGGGGTAAAGGGTCCCTAGTTGTGGGCATAAGGGTTTAGGGTGTCGGGTTTAGGATTTAGAGTAGATACAGGGTAGATGGAGGTCTGGGAACATTAGGCTTTCTAGTTTAGGATACGTCCGACATGTAAGTCTTTCAAATGAATTGGCGGGCAACACGTATGCATATCCCATCACGACAAACACCCATTTCGAAACCTGGTACACTTGGTAGTTCCGCAATAATGGGGGGGAGACCCACATAGACCCGAAAATGTCATCCTTATGATGGGGACCCCTTAGATGGCACCCCTAATTAAAATCTGTGCAAACCCCCCTACAGAGAACTGCTTGCGCCCACGAGTCGTTGCCATCTTCTGCGTCAGCTAGCCCAAGCCTCAATAATTGAGTTTGGGGCTTAGAGCTTGGGGATTGGGGGTTGTAGTGGTCAGGGTTCAGGGCTTGGGGTGTAGGGTTTATAGGGTTAAGGGTGTGAGGTTTAAGGTCTGTTGCAGACCCCCAGCACAAAAAGCCTACCCAGCAGATCAACTTTAGTTTTCAGATGCTTGGGGGGTCTTTGCGGCAAGAGTCATGCTCTTCCGCCAGTATACCCTAGGGGTTCAAGTACCCAATACTAAGGTACTTAGGAGTTGGGTAATAGTAGTTGTGGTACAGGTTTTGGGGAAGTATGTGAATGTTGGGTACTTGGACCCTGAGGGATAGACAATGAACTCCCTAGACCCGAGACACCCATGTGCCTATCTCCCTGAAGTAGACGCACAACCCCAAAGCCTACGGACCAAAAAGCATGGGCTAATCCATTTTTCACGGGCTGAAACAAAAAATCCTAAACCCTACACCCGAACCCTAAACCATGACCCCAAATAGTAGTCTCCTTTTGCTTTTCCATTGTCCGTATAAAAACCCTATAATCCCTGTGGCTGCCCCTAGACCTCAACCCCTAAACCCTACACCCTAAACCCAATGGGCACCCTTAGCCCTTTGCAAGGCCCCGACGAACTTTTTGCAAATGTCGCTGCCAGCGGCACAGGAGGCGCTAGGAGCTAGGAGCCCACGGCAGAGGTGCGTTTAGGGATTAGGGATAAGGGATTATATAGAATTTAGGGATTCATTACAGTTTAGAAGTAGGGTTTGGGGATTATAGAGTTTAGGGTTTAGAGTTTAGGGATTAGAGTTGAGGGATCAGAGTTGAGGGTTGAGGGTTTAGAGTTTCAGGTTTAGGGATTTGGGTTTAGAGATTAGGGTTTATGGATTAGGGTCTAGACAGTGGGGATTCAGATTTTGGGCTTTTGGCACTAGGGGGCCGTAGGGGAACGAACAAGTGCGAACATGTCAAATGGAAAAGCAAACGTAAAATGGAATAGAAACTCGGATCATATGAGGGGAAATGTAGAGGCCTAGGGATTTTCTGGTTGGTTTCCAAAGTAAGCTTTGGTGCTTCTACGGAGGTGATGAGTGTGCAGATATTTCAATACACTCACATACACGTATATATGAATACTCATATGTACATAAAGAAATGCATATAAGCCAGCCAGGGTTAGTTCTAAGTTTTTACATGGAAGCTTGAAAAGCACAAGCATAAGCTCCGGTTCATCATCAGGCCCCCCAACATTCTCGACACCCTATTGTTTGGGATGCGTATATGGTCCAGAGCAGCAACCCATCCTTTTGCCGAAACGATAATAAGGATCCTAATGTTAAGGCCCTTAAAAGGAGGGGGTTTATTGATCAGGGGTCTACATTACATGGGTCTACATTACACGTGTTAGAGCATGCTAAGCCGCACTCTGAAACTTTTCTACTTACGTAACTTAGCATGGAGCGCTTCCTTCGTGAGCGTTTTGTTCAGTAATTTATCCAGATGTTCCTCTATTATCCCCCAAACCCTAAACCCTAAACCCCCAAGACCCTAAACCCCAAACTCTCTTTCGCTTGTGGGTGTTGTGTTGGTGACATCAGAGCATAGTCAACAACCTAGGTCGCCTCTAAGGAACTTACATGAAGTGCACATGCCTACTAACCCTAGGGGTCTAAGTACCCAATAATCCTATACTTCCCCAAAACCTGTACTACAACTACTATTACCCAAATCCTAAGTACCTTATTGTTGGGTACTTGGACCCTTAGGGTCAGCAAACAAGATGGTTTCCTTAGAACGGTAACTTCATCAAACTTACTTAGTAGCAACCCAGAAGTTGTCAGGATTCTGCAGATGTGCCGTTAGCCATAGTCAGGTGCTAGGATAACCTGGTGCAGTCCGTAGATTCATGCGGTTGAACCTTGAATTTTTCCTCAGGCCATTCCTTACCGTGCCTCTCCTCTGGTTAGCGGGGATTCTAGCAGTCCCTATATTACTATAACTATTAGTGTCCATGGTCTTTTCGATTCCTTCACTCCCTACTACACAGACGTAAGATTCAGATATTTAGGGTTTTGAGTGAGGCTCTGTGCTTTGGGATGTGAAACTTAACCCTAAGGATCCATGTAGCTACATAGTATATACTTGAGCCCTAAAGTAGGTATATGGGAGCCTTTGGGCCCGACGTATATGCTATATAACTACATGGACCCTTTGGGTAAGCTTAACGGTTAATATCCGATGGGACAGCTTCTGCGTAAATGCTCTGTGGCGTCTGAATTCCGCTGAAGGGATTCAAGGGTTTGACTGCCCATGCCGACCTTAAACTTAAAAAACCCTGCATCCGAAAACACTAATGATGCCTCCTCTGAAGACATCCCGCCAGACCTGATGCAGTACGGTGAATGGAGGAAATCTTCCACCACTTTTACTGTAATTCTTGGGGGTATGAAGTATCTGAGGTGCTGCAAAATTTTGCCATGACAGTAGGACACAAAACACCAAAATACCCCAGAGATCAAAACCAGCTAGCGTGGCCTAGGCTGGCGGTTGAGGACCCTCCCCCAACTCACTGGGGGCTTACTAAAGAACAAGGAATACACTCTGTGGGGGGTATATAGGGATCATATAAGGAGTATCTAGGGATTTGTTCCTCCCTTTTTCCCTACTAACCAACAGTAGGCCAAAGTAACATACAATCTCAAACAGGGCCTGCGCAGACGACACTCCTTCAAACAACGATGCTACATGGGGGTCCATGTTAGATGGGGGAGGCTCAGTCACGCCGCCACTCCGCCCCTCCCTTCTTGGACTTCAAAATAGGTCCCACAGGCGCGGCGCATGAGATGTTGTTCGCAGAGGTTCAAGAGACCGTGAAAGCTGAAGAGCGAGTCCTGACTGAGGCATGAGGGCCTGCTAGGAAAGGTTGTGTGCATGCATGCTGGCTCCAAAGGTTAACTTGCATACATGACGTCCTTCAGGTGAGATTCATGCTTCACGGTATACCTCCAGGATACACACACTGATTGCCTACGAACCTGCTTGGGCGTTGCGCGCACTTGTGGCTGTTCTTTGTCAGCCGAGGTTTGCTGCAGGGTGCGAGGTATTGCTAATGGGAAGCAGTTTTACGGAATATAGACCCCAACGTACTACTATAACGATTATTCTGGGGACCCCCAATATGGTACCCCTACTTTTGGGGAACTACCCAAGGTGATGCCCTGCAGTTGACAAGGATCCTTGCCAACCAATGTTTTGCCCTGTGACATTGAATTCATTGCAGTATAGGAAGTGTGCAGCTCCGGGAAGGAAAATGACAAAGGGTTTAGGGTTTAGAGCTCAAGAGGCGCGAGAGCGCTAAGTGGGCACCTCAACATCTGAAATTGGGGTCCCTCTTGCGTACCCAAAAAAAACATCTTCAATATTTTTGGATGCCTCACTACCGTCCTCCTTGCACGCCGAAGTGGCTGCCTAAGGTTTCAAATTCTCAGCCCTGAACGCTACACTCTCAACTATAAGGCCTTAGCCAAGTCCTAGACCCAAAGCCTTAAGCCCCAAGTCCTAAATTCTAAGCGCTAAACCCTCAACCCCTAACCCTAAGCCTTAATCCAAAGTCGCTTTCAGCGGCTGGCCCGTCCTTTCTATCCATGAAGCATTGCAGTGCGGCGGCATCCTCAGCTCTTCTGATAGGACTTAAGGTGTAGTTTTTTAGGTCTAGGGTTTAGGGTGTAGTTTTTAGGGAGATTTGGGTTTTGACCTGAAGGGTTTAGGGAGTTTTGGGGGGTTTGACCTAAACCCCAAGAGAATCTAACATAATGACTCCCCCAAACCTATGAAAATATCCTAAATGTCAGTAGTCTGCATACTTGGGGGTCCAGGTAGGACTTTGTCTTTAGGATGGTGGGCTCTTAGGTTTGAAGGGTTTTAGGCTTCAGGAAAAGAAAAAACGGGTGGCTTGGGGTTCTTTTTGATGGGTTCCTGAGTGGGTTAGAGTGATAGCAGTGCAGGAAGCTACAGTATTCCTCCAGTCCCTTCTATCAAAAAGGAAATTTTGGTGCATAATGCATCTTTGTCTTTGGCGGTTCCGCGTCGTTTGAAGCGGGCGCGCCTTGATAATGTTCCTTCCTGAAGCAATCGCTCAGACAACCTTGACTTTGCCTCGGATGTATGCGCCCAAAAAGCCCGAGCTTCTGGGGTCCACAGAAAGTACGTGCGGTTGCTATACAAGTTCGAGGCCGCCTCGATACAAAGGCACATGAGGCATGGCGGTTATCAGCGGCCAGCAAGGGTCCAACACAAGGAAACCCTCCTCATCACAGAAAGCTGCGGCAATATCCCTTATGCTAAGAGTCCAAGTACCCAATAAGAAGGTACTTAGAATTGGGTAATAATAATTGTGTTCCCCGTGTCCCTTTTTTGATTCCAGTGTTCAATGCTTCGCCACGCGGAACGGAACCGTTGACCCGAGATCTCAAACCTGAAGCCCCTAATTGAGCCCTGAACCTTCAAACCAAAACCCTACATTCCCCTAGCCCTAAACCCCATGTAACTAGTTGGTATACATTATGTGTATATATATATATACACACACACACATTTTGGAGTTTCCCTGAATAGTGGAACACTGATATATAGACCCCCAATACTACAATCCTTATTACTCATGAGGAGACACTGGGGTTATTCACTATTGATGGGTTTCGGGTTACGGAACTTATTTAGGAAGGGCTACAACATGGTTAAGAAGGGGTTGTTAAGGGGATAGATAGGCTATATCCCCTTAAGAGTGCATTATCATCATCTGGTACGCTTCCTGACCCTAAACCCCAACTCCAAGCCACGTAGAACTACGGAATTTGAGCATCAAACCCTCTGTTTCTAGGTGCCATCCAGCTGCCATAAACACGTACAGCGGGACATCCTCGGGATTTGTTGCCTCCTGGCATGTGGAGTTCTGGACACTGGTTCAGTTGCATGAAAGGTGGCTTGATCTGAGGAAACACTGAAATTAGTAGTGTTTTTTTTGGTGGCTGAACCAGTAAGGTTATATTGTGTATATAAGATCCTATACGATTAGGTACCAGAGTATCCCCAAATAAAACTACTACTCAAATGGAGCTATGCGGAAAGCTCTAGTCAGAGCTTGGTAAAACAAAGGCAGTATACACCGGAAACAGTGAAGCGAAACCTACTCTAAAGCTGAGCCCGATACAAAAAGTACACCGTAGGCTTCCCTTATAACTCCTCATATTCCGTGTACTCTCATATGAGCCATTGTCTAAACTCCTAGTATCCCCCTTAGTAACGCCTATAATAATCCCCTATAGGGAAACCCCGCTCTAAGGAGGTTAGACTGTAGCTCATATGAGTACTGTTTTTTGGTGGTTAAACCCACTAAGGTTATATCCTTTATATCATATACTATACCCAAAAGGAGGATATGATCTTACTCTATCATGGGTACCACAGTATCCCCAAATAACATACTACTCAAATAACCCCTATATAATCCCAGTTTCCATTTCATTTTCCATTTTCTTTTCCATTTGATTCTCCATTATAGAGCCCTAAACCCTTATTATTGGGTACCATAGTATCCCCATATGCTAGTGCTGAAGGAGGCATCTTTCCCGAATGCAGCAAACGAACGTCTTTTGCCGCGCATGCGAACGTTGAATGAAGCTCAAAGCAGCTGTTGGCACTTGCCGCCTTGCTGTAGCACTGCATCGCGTTGTGCAAAGGTGCGAAGGTATAGACTGGACAGACTGGGTCCCCAAACGATAAACCCTCAGAAAGATGCAGAACTTCAGCACAGCAATGTTGTGAGACCAGCACGAGCTAGCCTCAATCTAGGTGTTGGGATTGCTTCTCCGGATGAGCTACACCCTGAACCCTATAGTATCGTAGGGTTATGTGGGGTATATATTAGTTCGGGTCATTTTGGGATAATGGAAAAGAAAATGGACACTACTATAGTGGGATATATAAGGATAAATCCCCTTTTTGCTCTTCATGGCTGCTCGAACACCATCCGGAAGCCTCATGACGGTTTTAAGGGGCTTATATAGGGATAATGGAAAAGAAAATGGAAACTACTATGTTGTAACAGGGTTTGTACAGGGGTTATATAGGGGTATATAATATAGGGATATTGGAAGGGAAAATGGAAAGTATAATTTAGATTTAAGGTTTATCTTTGCATAGGGTTTAGGGTTAAGGGTTTCCTGGCTGATCTGACTGGTACAGTGGATATATGACTCTTAGAACTATTTGTGCTTTCAATATGTACTACTATCCTAAAATTACTGCCGCTAGTATTCAGACTATTAATAATATTCCTGCATCAATACTACGAGTACTAGGTTCAGGACAATACCCTGACCATTTTTGCTGTTCACCGGCGGCTACGTGAGCCATTGTCTTAAAGTCCTAGTATCCCCCTTAATAACCCCATATATAACCCCCCTTGGAGGAGTCTAGACTACAGTTCACATGCGTATTGACACCTTCTCAGGATCCGATGCCTACAAGGGGCGATGTCTGAACAAATCATGATGCTAAATCCTACTAAACCGGCCTCAGAATCCAATTAAATTGTACCTTGTGTTTGTTATTAGAACTGTAATAACCCAAGATTACAACTTTTTTTGGAGGCCCCTATAGCCTAATCGTCTTTGTATCCTAGGAGAACATACGGTCAACCATGCAGCATTCCTGGAAAAATCTCGATGGAAGCTAGGGGAGCGGGTTTCGGGTTTAGGGCGAGGCTCAGAGTTTTTACCCTGGCTTTCGCAGTATCAAGGAGGTCACAAAGGGCAAGGCAAGGAGAAGCAGATCCCTTCAAGTGCATCCATGACTGGACCAATGAGGAAGAAAACATGGAAATTTTGGAGATGTTGTAATTGGGTTGTGTGCGCTGGATCTTCCACCCTTTCCAGTAAGGGATGAGATCTGTTAACATGGCCAATGACTTCATGAAAGGAACCCAACTGCGCCCTCCGCTTACCCTCTTGAGGTCCCTAGCTTTGAGTTGCGGTAGAGCAAGTATGCGTTACCTCAGGCTAGAATTACGCATAAGAATAGTGCATCCTACATCTCATGATATGGGAATTCATCTAGGGGACCCTCCGCCACGCCAGAGCTAGATGTTATTTAAAAGGGGTTCCGTATTTGGCAGCGCCTTGTGTTAGGGTCAATCCCCCACCCATCAAAAACTACCACAAGGGACTATTGTAGGTATATGAAAGCCCTATTACAACCTGAACCCTAAACCCTACCCATTTTGGGATACTACCATATGGAAGCTAGGAGCAGTGCCTTTGTCAACTCTGGGCGGCCCTGATGTGTCCTACTTCATCCTCCACAGCTGTGTACCTCACTACAAACCTGAAAAAACTTGCTAATTTGGATCAGACAGAAATATGGTGGAACCTCCATCCCATAGCAGGGACAATAAGGGATAATGGTGACTACTTATGATCATATTAGGGCCCACTCATGTTCTCATTATACCACTGTTACAGTGCGGGGTGGGGGGGGGAGGTCCCTAACACCTTGACACCGAAACTCTAAACCCTACATAACCTTTATAATCCCCTATATACCCCTATACAACCCCTATAATCCCACTTTAAATGTACAACCTAAGATAAAAGTACCAAAGACAATCAGTTCTGTGAGTTGCTGACAGTACGGCTCCCTACGGTGTGAGAGTTTGACGCATTGCATGAAAGCATTGTGTAGAGTTTATATAATTGAGATAACTACCCGAATAGTGGGTTTAGGATTTAGAGCTTTTTCTTGCTCATCATAGCAAGGCCATCTACACGTAGCATAGACCAGAAGCTTAATACGCAGTTTAAAGGGATAGGGGTCCGCGGCACGCATTGACCCTTGAGAAATTTGAGGCCTAAATGAGCTTCAAATGGGATTCTGCAATAAACGGCTTGATCGGATTTGTACAAGGATTATAAAACGACGTTTCCCTGATCACTCATGATCAAGCCTCTACAGTGCGGGTCAAATCCGAAATTTGCCGCTAACGTATGTAAAAGAGCATATGGCAAGTTTATTCAGACTGGCGGGCATTTCTTTACAATACCTACTCAGCCTAGCTTGCCAAACAGATTTCCGGTCCTGCATAGATGGCTACTATTCAGTTCAGTCGATGGCAGAATGCAGACCTCCCAGCCACTGCCATTTCGACAGATGGGAAGTGTAATCAGGCGATCGTGTGCGGAGTTCCTATAGCTGTCTGAAATTTGGGTTACATATAAGGTTTAGGCTTTAGGACTTAGGACTTCTGGGGTGTACAGTCCCCCTTAAGTAGATAGAATAGGGCTTTGGGTATATTGAAATAAGATCCCCATGTACCCCATGCTCTATCTACTTAAGGGGGACTTTAGACTCTGGCGGTGAAAGAAAATGCACTTAAATTGTCCCTTCTAACCATTCTGGTGCAATGCAAGGAACTTCTTCTGTGCTTTTAGCTCGGGCGTTCGCACCACCATTACTCGTGGTGTAGTGCGGTTACCTGGAGACCCTACCGTACCTAACATCATCCCTTGCGGTCACGATTAGGGGGGATCGCTCAAATCATGGTTACATTCTTCCCAGAACTCTGTTTGGCCAGAGGGCGGAGCATGCAGGGATTACGATACCGGCATGGGGATAGGTCAAAAGATACAATTGAGATAACTATGCGTGGATACGATCAACCACAAAGGTCTTGACTTATCAAGAATCTTCCGATAACACCCTAAGAGTCCGAGTACCCAGTAATAATGTACTTAGGATTTGGGTAGTAGTAATTGTAGTACAGGTTTTGGGGAAGTATAAGATAATTGACAATTAGGGACACTTGCTAGGAATGCAGTTGCATGGCGTAGGCTTGGGCCGAACCCTCAATAACCATAAACTCTGACCCTAGGGATCCAAATAACCCAATGTAGGTAGTATTTACAGACTTTGGGGGCCAAAGTAGGTATTATTTGTATACCCTAAACCCTAAACCGCTAAACCCTAAACCCTAAACCCATCCTTAGCGTGAAGCCTGAAGACTGTCCGCATTCTCGGCCGCGGCGGTGCGCGCGGCCAACACTTTCAAAAGACGGCGCTATCGTGGAAATGCCTACCACCACCATCTTGCGGGACCCTGAAAGTCCGAGTACCGAATAAGTAGGTCCCTTTAAAGGGCGTATATAGGGATGTTTAGGGTTTAGGGTCCAAGTACCCAAGTAATCATACACTTCCCCAAAACCTGTACTACAATTACTATTACTCAAATCCTAAGTACCTTAATATTGGGTACTTGGACAATTAGGGGGACCTCTCATCCTCAATAAGTCGCAGTCTGTAGCATGGTGGAGCTGTTGGCCTGCTCCAGGGCATAAAGCTGAAGCCCCAACACTTTAGATCCTATAAGCCCTCGTCTTTTCGTCCGAGACCCTGAGGGGGTCCTCAAAAGGCAGGACGTAGCCATTCCCATGATGGGAAAGACTGCCTGGAAGGCCGCTGCAGCTGAATTTCCTCTGCTTCAGATTACTACTATTACAGTACTATTATTAGTACTACTATTATTACTATAATTACTATTGGTACTATTAGTAATATTAATACTATTAGACTATTGGACAATTCGCGTGATCTCAAGGTCTTCTTGATCCTATGATGTACCCCAGAATCTGCCAATAATCCCCATACAGCCCCAGGTCCCCAAAGAGACCCCATTTGAAGAGACTCCTGCGTGGCTTTCTCACAATGGGGACCATTAAGGATCCTAGAAAATGCCTGAAGATTACAGGGTTGCTGTTAAGGAGTTCAAGTTGAGATACCACCATACTAGGAAATGTTCTACATGAATAAAAAGGTTTCCTTTGTTATAGTAACTTAAGTTACAACCCTAAACCCTACACCTCTTTGCAGCCTATCAAAGAGGTCCCTAAAGACACAATGCACAGGCAAGACCCAGTGTGGAACCTTAAACCTAAAACCCCAGACCCTAAAAACATCCATTCTGGCACTGCATTCTGATGTCTGGCAAAAACTCATGGCCCCCTTCAGGTTTGATTGCGCTACCGTGTCTAAGAGTAACAAAAATGACATTGAAAGTCTGCCCGCTTTCGCAGCTGCAGAGTCCAGTTTCCACCGGCTCTTCAGAAAAAGAATATGATGTGAAGCCTCAGCAGCTCTTGCGCTTTCTTATGGTTCTCGGAACGTGGATGCATCTGTTTTCAAGGAATCCTTGTCGGGCGGTTCTAGAGAACTGACGTGTCATGCTCTTCTCAGATCCTAAGCTTAAGCTGCAACCCCTACATCCTCAATGCAGATTTCCCCTCCGGCTCTAAATCTGACCCTAAACCCTAAACCCTAAACCCTTAAACCTTAAACCCTGAACCCTATAAAGAGTGCCTACTTTGGGCTATTTGAGGTTTTAGGGTTCGGAAAGCAGCCCTAAGAGCGTGACCCTTCTCAGCGGGGAGGGTCGTTCTTCACCTCGTCCTCCGCGGCTTCCTCCTATGCACTTGCTAAACAAAATCAAGGGTTTATAGTCCCCCCTTAAAGTACATAGAATGTGGGGATTTTGTTATAATATACCCAAAGCCCTATTCTATCTACTAAAGCAGGGCTTAAGGTTTGAGGTTTATGTGGGATTGAAAGCTGGCGGCTCACGGTTTCAGACGGTGGCTTTTGGGGCTTAGGGTCTGGGAGCTGAGGCTTACGGTTTAAGGTAGAACTCTGGATTCTGAAGCTTGGGGCTTCCCGACGTATGAATTTGAAGAATCCGCGCTCGATTCTTCATGAAAACATGTGAGCTGTAGTCTGAACTTCAAGTATCCCCCTTAATAATCCCTATAATCGTCCCCTATATATCCCCTGTATAACCGCCTTTGAGGAGTTTAGAATAGGGCTCATGTAAGGACATAGACATACACCTCCAACACAAGCAATAGTTGAAGCCAGACATTTCTTGCATTTTGAAATCAATTCCTTTCAAATCGTGACTTCCCAAAACAGCCAAATACCTGGAGACCCTGAGAAGGTGAAGGCCCCTTTGGCCTTTTCTGAATGTCGCTGGGGCACTGAGCCCTCTACGTTCACATCCCCAAGCGGGCCTTCTCATCATTCTCCTCCGTCTCCTCCTTCTCCTCAGAAATTTTATCATCCCACGGCAGTTTCTCTTCTACCTCCTCTGCCTCTTTCTCCTCCGCCTCCTCCTCCTTCTCATCTGTAGCTTCGCTTGCGACCTGCCAAACAAAGCCATTGCATCAACGCTCGACCACAGGTGAATTGATGAGCTTCTCGGGGTAAATAGTCTGGGTAAATATGGCAGCCCATCTACCTGGACCTATATACCCTACCCCTTTTGTAGGGTACCTCATGTTGTATATCGGGTATACTAGATTATCCTTCTACTAAAAAAAAGGTACGGGTATGCTGGTCTAGGGACGGAGTGGGCTTATTAGACCCTCATGAAGCTCCATTAGCTTTCCAAAGGGTAATAGTTGGATATGCAAAGAGGAAAAGCAACGTGCGCCCATAACAAAAGTCCTGATGATGTATAGAAACAGGTTGCGATGGGATTACGCGTGCAACAATAGCATCCTCCTGGCTCCAAAATTCTGTTGGCCGCCTAACCAACAGTGTGCAGGCTTTAAAACCACTGAATCAACAAACGGTTCGAGGTGTCAATATGTGTCAAAAGCGGTACAAGCGTGTAGGTCGAGCTCACAGACAAGCGCGATGTTTTGCACCAGGACTTTCAACTGAGGACCCCACGACGGTTGACCAAACAAACATCAGCGGCGCTACAAAACCTTCTCTGACCCAACAACACAAAGAGGGTCCCTTATTGTGCTACCCACAACTACCAGGAAACCCTGAGAGGAGCCCCGAGATTGATAAACCTCCAACTCTTTGAACGGCCTTGCTCTGCGGCGGTTTGATCCAACTGCTGCACCTGGTGGATAAGAATTCGGGATCTAGAATATAGAGGATGCTTTGTTGGTAGGCATGGGCCCAATTAGGGATGAGAACGACCTATGCAAGAGCCTTCCGCAAAGACTAGGGCTGCTCGTGGGTCGCTCCAGCACGTGCCTTAACACTTTGAAGTATGTAACGGAACGTGGTGAAGCTCTGAGATGTAACTGTGGGAAGATGAACCGTACGCTGCTTACTATGCCGGATTTCTGTCACTTTAGACTTGGATCCAGAAGCCGTGCTGGAGGGTAGTAGGGCATAATGGAATATGCTACCCTAAGGGTTCAAGTACCCCATAGTAAGGTACTTAGGATTTGGGTAATAGTAATTGTAGTACAGGTTTTAGGGGAAGTATAGGATTATTGGGTACTCGGACTTGGACCCTTAGGGTTAAGTAGTGATCATGCAGGGATTATTTTCCCTTACTCCCAACTTGCCACCAGTAAGAAGCTAGGAGAGACCCAGGTTAGGCTGTTACTCTGAACTCGAAAGCTTAAACAGGGTTGCTGCTAAGGAACTTAAATCAGATTACCATAATGGGTATTTATATATATAGTAATTAAGAGGGTTTCCGAAAATTTAGTTCCTTAAATCCCTATATTCCCCCAGTCTCCATGTCATTTTCCATTTTCTTTTCCATTTGATTCTCCATTATACGGGGATGATATAGCCCTAAACCCTAAACCCTAAAACCCTAATCCTAAAACCCTGAACCCTAAACCCTAAAACCTTAAACCCTAAACCCTAAAATCCTAAACCCCTAAACCCTAAAGTCCCTCAACAGCAACCCAGTAAACGGCGTCAAGGCTGACAGCTTAGGCTCCATCGCGGCCAGGCTCCCTCTAGTTTTTGGGTACTTGGAGGGTCAGGGGGACTCAGTAAGTAGGTTAATAAGTAATAATGGAAAAGAAAATGGAAACTACTATAGGGTCTAGGGTTTGGGGGTTTAGGGTTTAGGGTATGGAGTTTTAGGGTTTAGGGTTTAGGGTCAGGGGGGCTTAGTAAGAAGGTTAATGACCCCTATAACCCATATAGTAACCTGAACTATTCCCATTATTAACCTACTTACCAAGTCCCCCTGACCCTCCAAGTAGGGTGCAAGGAATCTAGGAGGGTTCAGCGTTTAGGGTTTCAAATTAGGGCTTGCCAGCTTTTACGGTTAGAAGTTGCTGTCAAAGAATCTGGGTCGCTACTGCTGACCCCGAAGCCTGATTCCACTGTTTCTGCACCCACAATCGTAACAGGGAACGCCAGGCTTTCCAGACTTTGACATGACAGGTTCCAATGGGGCCCCCAGATAGGACAGACCCTGCAAGAAGGACCCTCAGAAGGGATTTGTAAGGGAACCCTGTTGTGTTCTTACCTGGTGGCGGGCTCCAAGCAACGAGGGAAGGAATGAAGTTGTTGAAGGGATTTCTAGAAACCTGAGTAGATGTCTCCACAATCTGCCAACCCCCATGTATCCTAGAGCCCCTAAGGACAGAAGCCTGCACGGGTCTAGAGAAAGGATCTCCTGAAGAAATTGCAGTTTCCATAAACAGGTTGGACCGAATATAGAATACCACAATCCTTGGTATTGGCGCCCCCAAAATGACCCTTAATTTTCTCAAGACCCCAAATGACACCATGTCAGTTGCAAGTCCATTGTTTCGCATGTCCAGGCACTGATCGCTGCGGAAGGAGCCCTCAGCACGGGTCCAGGTGCCTGCACAAATTTGGCTGGAGCCCACGCTCTCCAATTTAACCGCTTAATAGTAGTTTCCATTCCATTTTCCATTATCCCTATATAACCCCTATATAATCTCCAAGAACCCTGAGTTCTGCCCTTGAACCCCTAAGCCTGTTATTCCGCATGCCCTGCACTCCTGGATCGACGCCGGCGCATCCTTAGCCCCGAAACAATAGGGGTCTAGGGTTTAGGGATTTAGGGTTTAGGTAAAGACATAAGAGCCATGGTTTTTATTCTTACATATTTTCACTACGATATCAATGCC
>CAJNIZ010045726.1:28860-60008 GCA_905231905.1 Symbiodinium pilosum | reverse complement strand
CTGAAAACATGAGCTTCCGCAAGCCTTCCGCGAAGAAACGCTTCCGCGGAGCTTCCGCGTCCTTCCGCGCGCACAGGAAAACCTCATTTTCGGACACGAACTGGAGACGATAGCGTCGTACGAATTCATAATTGATTAAGCGTTAAAAAAACCGCTACTCATAAGTTCTTGAGTCTTGAACAGATCTTGAGGCATGCCGACAACCCTGCATGATTTCAGCCACACTATTCATTTACGTTCTTTTCAAACTCTGGAGTAGGGAAGGTAAAGGCCGTATATTCTACATATATTAAAAGGGCTTGCGGCTCTCGGCCTCTGGTTAAGGATATCAGGCGTTGCAGGAGTTGCTTTAGGGTTTGTGGTTTACGGGTTCAAAGGTGGGCTTTGTGTGGAATGGGCAGAGGGTTTCTGCCTGGAGTCAAAACCACCTTGGGTCAGGTACTGCAACGTACCCTAGCACCTTGGGTGCACTCGCCCCCAAACCAACCCAAAGTGTGAGCCCAGTCAAACCCAGAACCTTGAGACTTAGCAAATTCTGCACCACTAAGCCCTCTACTTGCATGCCCTGAACCCCCTCAACCCCAAGCCTTGCAATCTGATGCCCAAATGCAGAGCCCTAAGCACTAGACTCGCGAGATCCGAAGTCCTGGGTTGATTGGTAAAAAAGGTCTACACGCTTCCCTTGATCCCAAATGTATATTTAACTAAATACTGGCCCAAAACCAGAGGAAACAAAAGAATAACAATTGCTCTTGTGGGAGCCAAGTAGACACATAGCACCTACGTTGGGCGCTGATGTCTGCAACTATTACCGACATTGGGCTTTTAGGATCCGTATACATCCCAATAAACTCTTAGTTTCCATTTCATCTTCCATTTGATTCTCCATTCCTAGGGCCATGCATTGGGCTTTTTGGATCCCTAAACCCTCAACCCCTAACCCTAAACCCTAGAACCCTAAATCCTAAACCCTCAACCCTGAACCCTAAATCCTGAACCCTCAACCCTGAACCCTAAAACCTAAACCCCAAAACCCTAACCCCTAAACCCCCAAACCCTTAACCCTACTAAGCTCGTACTCGTAGTCTCAGACCTGGAGGCCTTAAAGCCTAACTGTCCTGCCCGAATGAGACAGAAAAACACAGGGGCAAGTTACCCACGTAGGCTTAACGGTGGTTAGGGTTTAGGGTTTAGGGTGGATGAATAAAGGAATATGGTATGATATATTCCCTCATTCGATGCTAGCCACCAGCAAGTAAGGGAGTTTACAAGTAGGGCATATAGGACTTCTTGCAAATATATAGGTGCTACACACAGCTTGAAAGAAAATCTATTGATCGTAACTCCCTCTTCGCCTGGTAGTTGCCACAGAACCATTTCAAGCATCCCTACATAATACGTTGCCCCCAGGTAGCCCTGAACCCCTACGCTGTGGCTCTCCCTGCATGACCGTGTCGTGCCAACTAGTAGAGAGTATTGCAGCTACTATACTATCTGTTGTTTTTTGCCCTTTCCATTCCTTGTTTCCTACTAGGCACACCACAATAATAATAGTAATAGTACTAATAACAATAATAGTCAGAGTAATAATTATAGTAGTAATAGTAATAATAATGGTAATAGTAATATTATTCCCTAAATCACCAAGTGACCTTGAAGTCTCAACCTGATGCCCCCAACCGCGTTTTCATCTGTGCTCCATTCCCTACTTACCACCCTGAACCCTAAGCCTACTAAGCACCGTGGGAAGCCTTGGTCCTGAATTCTGGGTTGCTGTAAATTACCAGTACCTGGGCCCCAAAAGTATGTTAAATACTGGCCTTTATGGCTATTATTATGGGTTTAGGGCTATTATTTTACATACTTTTGGTGTTCAGGTACAAGGTAAGGGTTTACGGTTTGGGAGGAAACCATAAACTATCTAGCGACACACTCACATGATGTAAATCTAGCTTTCAAGTTCACAACGCGACGCGCTACCAGCCAGCTTTTACGTTCCGTAATCGCAATGTCTTTCCGATGTTTTACATTAAGCGTCAACGCCTTGGGGGTTGATGCCGTAAAACGTCCCGGAACCCGTGAACCCTTAACCCAAAAGCCTTCAACCCTGAAACCCTAAACCCCATATAACCAATTATAATCGTTTCCATGTTCGTTCCCATTATCCCCTGTATAACCGCAATCTAGCCCAAATATCCTGCAGACCCTAAACCCTAAACCCCTAAACCCTAAACCCCAAACCCCTAAACCCTAAACCCCAAATCCTTACCTCCAGAAAGCAACCCTGCATCCGCGGGTGCCTTCTGGGCAAGACCTGCATCCCGTCAAGCCAAAATCGTCCCCATAGGTTCCTTTCCAGGTTCGTAGGCTATTTAAATCCGAGCTTAGTAGGGTTTAGCGTTTTGGGGTTTTTGGGTTTTAGGGTTTGGGCTTTAGGGATTGGGGTTTTAGGGTTTCGGTTTTAGGGCCTTGGGCATTTAGGCTATTTAGGGTTTCGATCAGGCCCATACAAGTTGCATAGGGCTCAGACTGGGAGTTATCAGAATTTTGTCGTGTTGCTTTAACTTTGCTCTATGCGAATTGCATTTACCTGGGCACCCAAGCGCCCTCATCACGCAACCCCGGTTTACCTGGCCTTGAGAGCGTAGGGTTTTAATTCTGTCTGGCGGAGTCTGTAGGAAGTGTCTACGAGGAGGTTCATGGGAGCTGCCGGTAGGCTTACACAGCATAGCTATTCCCTCTTCGTTCGAGGTTCTTTTAACTCCACTTATAACTGCTCAAGAACTGGCAGGTACAGTGCTCCGGGAGACGAAAGACGACCTGCGTGAGGCTCACAAACCCCAATCCTGGAGACCCCAACTCTAATCCCTAAACCCAAACACCTAGACTCTAAATCCCTAATCACTAAACCCTGGCCCTAACCTGCATCCCTGTACCCTGACCCTATGACCCTTGTGGGATTCCAAAGTTCCCCTCTGGTGCCTGTTATGGCCTAGGGCTGAGGCTTCCGTGGACTGGACACTAAGAATCCTACGCGATCTTCAGAAGCATTCGAATTCACGAGGGTTCAGTATCTTATACGCTTGGTATCTTATAGCCATGCAGGAGGCTCGTATCAACGATAGGATGTAGGAATAAGATCGATGCTTATGGTCGGTCTTGGCTCGAGGGTCAGAATTCAAGCGGCAGGCAAACGGATTTGATTCAGAGAGTTTGTCAGAGTTCTTCGCAAAAGCTCTTGCAGGAACACATAGGGATCACAGAGGGCCGTTATTGACATGCTTAGCAGGGTCTCGCTGCGGTTGTTCCCTGGATTCCGAAGCCAGCTGAAATCCATGTTTGCACGTACTTCTTGGGAGCTCCCCCGTTCGGAATAACCCCGTGCAGAAAGCACAACATGTGTGGTAAACAGGAAGCAGAGGTATGCGCAGTCGTGCTGCCAAATGAGCAGTGTTTTTTGGTGGCTGAGCCTGGTAAGATTATATTCTTATATAACATACTATAGCCAAATACAATCCCGCGCATCAAACAATGCCCGGCAAAAAAACCTGCAGCACATCAGCCCCGTCATTAACAAAGCCAGAGCTCCAGCGGGGCACATCTCGCACACCGCCACGCCAACTCTTTTGCTGAAGTTGCCCACCTGGGTCATATGGGATTTTCTCGAGACAATCCAACATAATCCTTCGTTCCTTATCATGCCTATGAATCCCTCAAGGTCCCGTTTCAGGACGTCCAAAGGTCAAGTTGCTGAAGAACCTCTTCAAAAAGCAAAGCGGGTGGCATTTTGAATTACTGGTCCGATTTTGGGATACTCCGAGCCAAGCAAACCAAACAATCCCTACACCCCGTTCCCTGTAAAACCTCTAGACCCGACAAATCCTATGCAACCTGGAAACTCTTTACACACTCCAAACCCCAGAAAGCTTCTTAGGCCAAATGAATCCTGGAAACCAACTAAATGCTACAAACCCTCGAAATCCTACAATCGCAGGAAGCCCAGAAACCCTCTAAACCCTTTGCACCCTCTAATCCTGCGAACCGTCTATACCCTGCAACACCCTGAAATCCTAGAAGCCCTGGATGCCACATGAACCCTCTAAACCACAAACACAACAAATAAGAACAATCTACACCCTATGAACCCTAGCTACCATGAAACCCAGGAGGCATTAGAAGCCTTATATTAAGGGTTTAGGGTTTAGGGTTTAGGGGTTTAGGGTTTAGGGAGGCTAATCCCTCTCAAGCCTAATCGCAAAAACATGGTTCATAACTTTCATAGCCCTCAAATGAGTAGCGGTCTTTTTGGTGGTTGAACCTAGTAAGATAATATTCCTCATAAAAGATACTATACCCCAAAAGGAGGATACAATCTTACCCTATATTGGGTACCATAGTATCCCCAAGTAAAATACCCTAAACCCCTAAAACCCTAAACCCTAAACCCCTAAACCCTTTTGGGTACCACAGTATCCCCAAATAAAATACCTAAACCCTCAAAAAGTATGTAAAATGATAGCCCTAAACCCATAATAATAGCCATAAGGACCCTTATTTTTACATGTATCCCCAAATAAAATACTACTGAACTGTCTGATTCCTGTGGCCATTGTGCTGAGGTGCAGAGCACGGGATGCAGAGCGTGTGGTTGCCAGCAGCAAGGATGGGCCTGGGTTTAGGGTTTATTTAGGATTTAGGATTTAGGGTTTAGGGTTTAAGGTTTAGGGTTTAGGATTTAGGGTTTATTTAGGATTTAGGGTTTAGGGATACCCCCATAATATAGGGTTTAGGGCCCTATAATAGAGAATCAAATGGAAAAGAAAATGGAAAATTAAATGGAAACTGGGATCATATAGGGGTTGTTTGTGTAGTCTGGCTTGAACCCAAGGACGTATGAGAAAACAAATGCCTAAATTCTGGTCCTAGATGAAGGATGCAATGTAGCGGGCCCAAATAATGGGCCTACTGGAGAATGCAGTGGAAATGGACATGGAAAATTACATGCAAACTGGATATATGTGGGAATATTGTGTATAACGGCTCAGGGTTCAGGGACTGTGGGTGTAGGATCTAGAGCTCAGGTTACAATTGTTGCATCGTAGGGTCTGAATGTGCATCGCCTGCGCTTATTGATACATTGCCGCTCACTGCAGCTTGCCTGAGCAACTAGCCTATAATCCCCCTCAGGTAGATAGAATATGGCTTTGGGTATATCATAATAAGATCCCCATCTACCCCATAATCAATCTACTTAAGGGGGACCATAGTAACTTTGAAGACATATGAAGGAACCGCGGAAAGGGATCCCTGGCAGGGATGTAACGTAGAGGCCTACATTGTTGTCAAATAAGGGAGAATCATGGAACATGAAACAGAAACTAGTTTCTTAAGACAGGCTTATATATATAGGGGCCGATAGGGAACCATTGGTTCCCCTCATCATGGTCCTAGATTCTTTGTATAAATATGGTATAGGCTACCTTCCCGCAACAGACGTCAAAATGGTATTCGTAGTTCTCCAGGCCCCTGTAGTAGGTGCATGTATGAATACCTCTGCAAGATACCAAGTGCCCAAAAACTTCCCAATTCTTAAACCTGAACCGTAAACATGCCTAAAGCTCTGACTCATACAGGCTTATAGTTCAGGCCTTAGGTGATGAAGTGGACCTGGAAATTTCGTCATCTCCTCATTGCCTAAAGCCTACTGACTGTCCTAGTAATTGGCAAAGCACTTTGGAACCCTAAACCCTAAACCAGATGACCGTTTGGAATGCAATGAGCTTCCTGGCTCTCCAAAAACTTCAAAACCCACTTCGGGTTTTGGGGTATAGGGTTTAACCCCTAGGGTCCAAATACCTAATGAGTAGGTCCCTTTAAAGGGGGTATATAGGGATATTTAGGGTTTAGGGTTTAGGTACCTAATAATCATATACTTCCCCAAAATGTGCACTAGAATTACTGTTACCCTATATCCTAAGTACCTTATTGTTGGGTACTTGGACCCTTAAGGTTAACCCCTGACAAACACTCAACCCTGGATGCTGGGATTCCGGCTGGTAAGTGCCCTTGCCGCACCGGGTACAGGTGGCCTCACTAGTGGCCGCCGTCTCCTCGCGCAAAAAAAAAAGAAGTCATGTTCAAATGGGGGTTTCCCTAAATTAGGGGTATTCTTGTGGGAATCCCAAGAATAAGGACTATAGCATTTTGGGGTCTATATTGGGGAAACCACCAACGAGCTAGTCAGGGGTTTAGGACCTTTAAGGCTTCTGAAATGGGTTCTACCACTCCCGTATACTACCGCCCTAGGTTCTCCCCCAGAATTAAGTTTAGTTAGGGGTAGTTAGGGCTGAGGGGTGGGTTTAGGGTACACGTATCAAAGGGTCCTTCTAGAGCCCCTCTTTTATGAAGTGAATTAGGGCGGGGGGGGGAGAGGTAGCATATGTATATATATAATATGATATAATGTATACACAGCATACTATGCCAAATAAACATAAGGCTGTCGCAGTGTTTGTTTTTTGAGGGGGGTGGGGAGCGGCAGGGGAGGGAATAGAAAGTCATGTTGGACCTCCCGTGTTGAAGTTTTGGGGCCCTAACGGAATCCAGACCATCCCCTTGAAATCAATCCTCAGGATGCTCAGAACCGCGGGACTCAACGGGCCTTTGAGGGGAGGACCACTATTTTCTGTACTTCTGGCCCCCCTAGTGTAAAGGCTACTACGGGGCAAAAGTATACGCCTTAAAGCGCGTCCAACATGAAATTCAGCAAGCATGTACGATAGCAAGGCGAAGCACCCTGTCCCCCTGAGGCCTTACCCTGCACATCACCACCCATTTATGGGAGTGTGATGATACTATCTGAACGGAACCTGACGCATACAGTATAGGAGGACCCCCTCACCCTGTAATAGTAACCCTAAACCCTAAACCCTAAACCGTATACTAGGATTATAAGAGGACCCTGATATCATCCTTCTTATCCCTTATAGGAGGTCCACCTAAAGCTTACCTTCCAAACTCCGAAGCCGCCCCGGAGCCTCGAAGCTGCGCACACTAAGGCGTTCAACGCTACAATTGTCAAGCCCACAAAAAAACATATTTTGAGGGGGGTTATAGGGGGTATATGGGGGTTATATAGGGAAAATGGAAAAGAAAATGGAAGCTACCATGTAGGGTTTAGGATTTCCCAAAATTAGGTGTACCCTTTCGGGGGTCCCTATAATAAGGACTACAGTGTTTTGGGATCTACATTGGGGTCCCCCTATTATGGGAAACTACCATATGGGTAGGTTCGACAATTGGGGTCCTATCATGGTAGCCCTAAATCTTAGATGCCGTACTATAATCTATGACCAACAAGGGGCCCGTAATATTGAGATTAACCCATACGTCATCATACGTCTCAAAACCCAAACACTTGGCATGTGCACTCTCCTCGCTGTATTTGCCGGGGCCGCACTTCTCGCAGTATTCCTTCGCAATGCTCCGTAAATTCGCTTGTTTCAAATAATGGACAGCCGCTTTGTGTCATGACATGGGCACCTACTCCCTACACCCCTAGACCCTAAACCCCTAAACCCTAAACCCCTAAACCCTAACCCCCTAGCCGCGCCCACCGTTTAGGCTCGAGCTGCGGGCTCCCCAAGAGGATTGTTACACGACTTGGATGTTTCCTAAAATTAGGGATATAATCCCCCTTAAGTAGATAGAATATGGCTTTGGGTATGTGGTTTTAAGATCCCCATATACCCCATATTCTATCTACTTAAGGGGGACTATACCAATTTAGGGGTCCCTATATTAAGGATTATAATGCTTTGGGGGTCTGCATTGGGGCCCCCTCATTTTGGGAAAGTACCACTTGTCTAAGCCTTCCTAGAGACGGGGGTTTTCCTGTTTTCCCGAAATCATCGTAACGAGGAGCCCAACAAGGAAGCAAGCACCGGTATGCAAAGCGTGCAGGCCGAGAATCACACATGACTCACCACAAAGGACTTATCAGTGTGTTCCCACCGCTGAGCACAACGAGCCCAAAAGTCTCAGCTGACGAAAGATTCCCTGGATGATGCAAGGATCACAGGATCTTCTGTAAGATCTGAAGATCTGACTCGCACCTGTATAGACCTCAATGGGCTAAACCATGAACCCCTCTCCGCCTGAGCAGAGGCGCCCTTGGTGCTGCTCCAAGTACCTGGAGCAAGACCAGGCCCTCTGAAGCATATAGGGGTAATATAAGGGTTATATAGGGGGGTAGTTTCCATTTATGTTCCGTTATCCCAATGGCCCAATATCACCTTTATGTAACCCCTATCTTACCTTATATCTGTTGTACAATGTTTGGGCTCCAGGGATGACTTTCTGCAAGGTTCAGGGTTTAGAAAACAAGGTTTCGGATTGAAGATTCAGGGTTAAGGGCTCCAGGTTTAGGATTTAGGGTTTTGGGTTGAAGATTTAGGGTTAAGGGCTTCAGGTTTAGGAGTTAGGTTTTGGGGTTTAGGGCAACACGCGCGCTGCCGGCATGTGTTTCTGTCGGCATTTGCAGCTCACGCCCTATTGGAAACCGTCGCATCCTAAATTGAAACAGCGCCCCCGCATTAACCCACCCCAACAATATGTAGTCCAAGAGGAAACCTAAAATCCTGGAAGACAACTTTGAAACGGGCAAGCCTGCTATTCAAGAGGCCAATGAGGGGGAAACAATATGGAATACAGGGGGTCAAGATCCAGAAATGTTCATGTGAGGAACGGGGGGACGTTCATTACTACCTGAACCCCAAAAGTATGTAGGATGATGGCCTTTTGGGCTACTTGTAGGTGTTTTGGGCTACTGCTTTACCTACCCTAGGGGTTCAGGTAGGGGAAACGACTTGTAAGGAATAACATGGAGTTCTGTTCGCAGCCCATGTCTTGTGAGCCAACCAAAAATATCTACCCTTCGCGATCCCTGAACAGCATACCTTCCAGATATGCTTTGCGAGCATCACTACAGGCCCTACTTGGAGACTCATGGAGCTTAATAACCACTTAGACTGTAACTGGGGTTATAACCATACTTGTACCGGGGATAACTTTCATGTCCAGTTAGGGGGCTTAGTAGTAAGGTTAGAAGCTCAGGTATAAGCAGTTACTAAGCCCAATGAACCTTCAAGTACATCTGTATATTATGCACTGGCAATCTCCAGGAACAAGACTGTTCAAGTCGAGCAAGGTGCATGCATATTGACCCACCTATGAAGGCAACCTGGCGAACCGCCCATGCAATCTAAAGAAGACTATTGGGATGTATCCCCTACATGAGGCATCCGTATATGAAGGCGCCCTGACCCCTAAACCCTCACCTCTTAGCCCCAACCCCCCCCGGCCTGAAACCAAAGACCCCTACAACTCTAAACATTGGGTACAGCCCCCCCCCTCAGTAACAGTTGGATAATAATTATAATATGGTTATATAAAGCCCTTAATAGGACCCCAAATATAGACTTTTACTGGGTGGGGCAGTACCCAACCTAAACACCCCTCATCCCGAAAAGCCCAACACCCCAACACCCTCTTCGGAGCCGTGATGCCGGGTTGGCAGCTGGCGCAAGTCTCCGGAAAGGTGGCGCCCAGCGCAGGACTCCACTTGCCTGGCGCGCAAGTCTACATATGGCTGCTCAGGGGGGATGTTTGTTAGTATTCTTGCAACTGTTGGTATCACTGCTCTTATTGTTGACATAGTATTGGTAGCATCAGTATTATACCTGTTATCATCATTATTTTTTTTTATTGGGACCCACTCTCCCTTAGCACAAAACGATTTAGAGGGTTCAGGGAGTTGGTGTTTGGGGAAGGTTTCGCGGTTGGAAACTGGGGGGTTCAGATTGGGGATCTGCGGGTTTGGACTTGCATATCTTTCTTGGAGTGTGGAGAGGTAAGGTTAGAAGGTGGTTAGAGTTTGGGGTGTGCTGATGCAGCGCTTCATATGGAGCACGAACATGTTCTGTTCAAATCAGCATAGAGATTCTGAGGAATTCTGTCGGGCTTATCTGGGCTCAAGGACGCGCCTGGGAGTTTAGTTGCAGTCCAACTCCCACTTACCAAAGGAGTCTTCAATAACGAGGCTATACTCTATCTTTACGAGATGAACTTAAGAAGTTATGCAACTTCTGCAGTGCTTTTAGGGGTTCTGAAATCAGTTCCGGTTTGTTCAGACTTTCCATATTGGCATCGAGTGCGAACTTTCGGTCTGGTCTATCATACAACCTGGGACTGCCCGTAAACAGGAAGCATGGCCAGTTAGGATGGGATTGGGAATGCCTTGTGCCTGTCATACCTGGTTCAACACAGGCCAAACTCCTAAACGCCTAAGGGTCCAAGTATCCAATAATCATATACTTCCCGACAACCTCTACTACAATTACTATTCCTCAAACCCCAAGTGCCTTAATATGGGTTCTTGGACCCTTAGGGAAAACCAAGCCCTGTGCCCGAAGCCTCCAGGTAGGCAACTAAGCTTTGAAGTTTAGAATCCTCTTCGCCCATGGCGAAGCTCTTGGTAAGGAAAACCGCCTAGCAGAGCACGGTACCGTTGCTACAGCTCTGTCACCCAGCGTCTTGTTAGTTTGGCACTGTGATTGAAAACTTCAGCTGCCAGGCAGTGAACGAAACCATCAGCCGAACAACGTGTCCACGCCTCTGCACGCTTGAATCAAACAGGATAGCTGCTGCAAACCAGGCAAAGTTTCGGCATGGAGAACCATGTGGAAAAGAACAGGAAAAATGACATGGAACTTGAAATTTAGCCGCGAAACCCTAAACACAAACTCCGCAAAACTGTTCCACCTTGCACCCCAAGCCCGCCACCCTGCTGCGCCTGCTGGGCAAGCTTCGCACACGCCGACAGTGTCTGCCCCGACCTGCAGACAGAGTCCCCCCCACCACCCGCCCCAGTTTAGGATTAAGGTTTGGGCTTCGGTTTCCGGGATAGGGTTGAGGTTTTCAGGTTAAGAGGTTGGGTTCATTTTTCGGGTCAACGGTTTATGGGAAGTGGTACAGAGGGGCCACTACGACCTGTGAAGACCCATGTCATATGTAGGGATTGCGTATGTAGGAACTCTAAGGTCTCCCTTAAGAAGTTCATGGGCACTAACTACTTTGATAAAAACCGTATGAGCACATGGATACAAAGAGTGGAGGTGCGGCATATTCAGGCCTTGCAGGCTAGTATGTTCCTCGCCTGAGTTGACTGCGGCACTGTCTGGGGAAGTGCCCACATAAATGCTCTAAGACAACGAACACACATCCCTGATTCGAACTGGCAGATTAATATGAAAGAGGTTGTAGAACTTCAGCACTAAACCCTAAACACTAGATCCTGGCTAGGGTCGAGACATTTTGGGCGAGGGCCTTTTGATTGCTGTGTCAGACGTACAAAGTTTCTGCGACGGGAGAGAATGTGAGGCTTGCAGCGAGCGTCCTCTGGAAAGAATAGGCTAAAAGATATGCGAACCAGCCCCCCATCTGCCAACAATTTAGTATCCGCTTTTGCATGGGTCGTTGCATGCTTCTAACATTCCCCTGATTCCTGCCACACACCAAGGACCAACACTTCTTCGGCCATCGCTAGCTGCTCTCTTTCAATGAACTCCTACTTTGAAATTGCACCTCGGGCTGACTTTTCGGCCGAGAACTTGCACACAGCCAAAGCGCTGACTTCTAGGGTGTTCAGCAAGGTCTAGGGTTTTGGCTTTGGGTCTATGTTGAAGGCTTCGCGCCCGTCATCATTTGCTACTCTTCTTGAGCTTAGCCCTATCCTGCAGATGCTGTCTGTAGCTGACGCTGACCCAGAGAAGCCCAATTCGTGAGCTTATGACGGCGATCGCGGCAAGCCGTGCGCGAAAGCTAAGAAACGTGCGCCACAGACCATTAGATTGCTGGTTTCAATGCGGTATACCGAACTGGAAAATGTGTTCAACCACAACCCAGTACATTGGCTAGAGTCGGTCGCGCACGGCAAGATCTTCTGGGCCTCGACTTAAGAACCCTACAGCCTACAAGCCGCTAAACCCTACCATTGAACCACTTAAACCCTTGAACCCATGAACCCCAATCCCAGTAAAAAGCCTAACACCCCTGGAGCCCTCAGAGCCTTGAAATCTAAAGACCCTTCCGGCCTAAAATCGCTTGAACCCTCAGATCCCAACAGCCTAAACCCTGAACCCCAAACCCTAAACCCTAAACCCCAAAACCCCCCAAAACTCCAAGCCTTGCCGCTCCATGTTCCAGGCTTGCAAGAGATGCAAGCATCGAAGCCAGAGGAGCCCGCCTTTATCTGAGCTTAGGTGAACCATAGTCTAAACTCCTAGTATCCCCCTTAATAACCCCTAAGGTTTAGGATTTGAGGATTGGGGTTTAGGGATTAGGGATCAGGGCTTAGGGTTTAGGGTTTAGGGATTAGGGTTTAGTGTTTAAACTCCTAGTATCCCCCTTAATACTCCCCTATATAATCCCCCATATAACCCCCCTTTAAGGAATTCAGACTATAGTTCATGTGTCAACATCCTGCTCAAGCAAGGGTATCCTGGGCAACTCCTTAGATACATATGGGGATTCTGAAAGGACTACATGCCTGCCCCCATCATGCATCCCATGGAAGGGCGGTTTGAAGAATTCCTCTTATGTCACTCCAAGCAGATCAACAGTAGACATATGCCAGGCAGGCAAAACTAACAGTTAGGGGAGCTGCAAGAATGCACGGTTCAGACTAGGATCCTATTTCTGCATGGAGTCTGCTGCCTGTGCTGTGAGGAGGTTGGGAAATGTTGAGTCGAGATGATGTCTACATTCTAGGTCTTTAGGGCTTTCGGGTTGTAGGGTTTTTCAGGGTTTAGGGTTTTACGGCTGCATGTTTCTCATCCCAGTTACTATGACTACCATTGTTGCTATTGATTTCCCCATGGTTGAGCTCTGTACATGTCCCTGCCGGGCCAAGTCTCGCACCCGAACCTCAAAGAGGTGAGCTATAGTCTAAACTCCTTAAAGGGGATTATATAGGGGGGGTTATATGGGGGGATTATATAGGGTTTAGGGTTTAGGGGTTGGGGTCTAAACTCCGTAAAGAGGGTGATACAAGGGATTATTTAGGGAAGTATTCTAGGAGTTATTGAGATGGATACTAGGAGTTTAGAGTATAGCTCGGTTAGGCTCCCCCTGGTGACCTTTCCAAAATTGCCCCTGAGTGATGTTGATCTCAGAAGCCCTAAGCCCTAAGTAGTTTGCATAGCTATACTTGGAGGGTCAGGGGAGTTTTAGTCAGTAGACTTCTAGCAGCTTTAAATCTTTAAGCCATAGAACACCCGCACTCACCCCACTACGAACCTACTTACTAAGCCCCCCTGACCCCAAGTAATGGTACGGGCCAGAATTTTGGCGGAGCCTGGCGCTTTCCTGTCTTAAGGCTCCAGGCTTTGACCAATGGAGCTTGCTAATATGTATCCCCACCCACAACCTTCTAGGAAGCCTTGGGTCCCTAAACCCCAAAGAGTCAGTCAAAGATCTAAGGCTGGGGAAGTTGCGGGGAATGAAACGGCTGTATTGTGCATCATCTGAGGCTATGCCCTAGGGCTCCAAGTACCCAATAATCCTATACTTCCCCCAAAACCTAAACTACAATGACTATTGCCCTACCTTATTATTGGGTTCTTGGACCCTAAACCCTAAACCCCAAACCCTAAATGCTAAACCCTAGACCCTACATACCCCTGAAAATCCCCTTAAAGGGACCTAATTATTGGGTACTTGGACCCTTAGGGATGCAAAAGCCCTAGGCTTACAGCTTGCAACCAGCCCCAAACCCTCACCTCTAAACCCCTCTTGGCCTCAGCAGCGTGACCAAACCCACACCCAATCCCAGAGGCACAACGGTTTAGGGTTCAGGGTTTAGGGTGGTTTTCCTTGCAAAAAAGTCAATCCAACTTGGGCGGCAGAGTCTCCAAGCTTAAATTGATTGGAAAACTAGAAGAACTCCAACACGGCCTGATCTTTTGAGAGTCTGTTCCTCACAATCCTTGCTAAAATGTATCCATATAGTCCCCCTCAAGTAGATAGAATATGGCTTTGGGTGTATCATAATAAGGTCCCGATATACCCCATATTCTACTTACTTAAGGGGGACTGTATCCATAATTCTTGCATGGCCGCTGCGGCCTGCAGAACAAATCCTGAAGAAGGACTTCAGGAATTTCTGACGTCCACATCATGCAGACTTACTTACTGGGGAATAGTAGGGAATAAGCGAAGATAATCCCCTATATAACCCCATAATATATTTTCCCTACCAACCCTGGACCCTCTCTTTCTCTCCATCTATATTCTCTCTTATTCCCAACTATGGAGCTGCCTTCTCGTTGTAGCGGCCGGCAGTGCAGGCCACGCAAACGCCCTCCGACACAGCCGCAATCTGCGGGCTCCACTTGCCGGCCTTGCCAGGCTTTGGGTTTTGGGGTTTTGGGGGCTGGTAAGCTATGGATTTCGTTCCTACAAATATGGTTTGGAAACTTGTACAAACCGCAGTCCGGTTACTCGAGGAATGTCATGGGACTTCGCGGGATATGTAGAAGGGTGTGCTGCGGGTGCCCAGCATGCCGCATGGATTCCCCTTTTAGATGACGTCAATCTCTTTCCAGCCAGGTCCTATGCCCCTCAATCCCAAAATAGACAGGGACCCCGAAAAACATGAATGCAAGGTGATGACCGCTGAGTTACGGCTGCTCGCCCAATGAATTAGTAGAGCCCTATCGGCCCTTATCTTGGGAAGTCCTCATTGTGCGGGTCCTGGGGTTGGACCAATGATTTGAGAAGCATACCCCGCAATCATAGATCCATGAAAAAACCCTTCAAAAACGACACTTGTGGTATGACCTTCACCTTAGCAGCTGCAATCTGAGCGAGATTCAGGGCAGCTTCAATTCCAGTGACCGGCCTCACACTTGGTGCACACGTCACCAGCGGTGGCGCCGGCTGTTCCACTCCACGTACCGGGCTGGCAGGCAGTGCACTTGTCCTCAGATGCTGAGTTTCCGGTTTAGGGTCCTTCAGGTCTTGCGAAGTCCTATTGGGGTCAGTACTGTGGGTAGCAGTACTTAAAATTGCTGGGAATGTAGCGAACTCTTGACCAAACGGCACAATCAAAAGGGTACTGCATAATTTCCTCCAAAACCCACCGAACAACTTTTCCCAAACTTTGTTCAGAATCGCTGGCGTAAACCCCTTAACCCTAATTTGGTGGTAATAATCAGAAGCCTCCCATTAGGTTTGGGGCTTGTCCTGATGTCTGGCCAGCTTCCCACACGAAGGCTTAGGGTTTATAGGGTTTAGGGAGCCATGTGAGACAACGTAGGTACTGGTATCGCGAAACACACCTGCGATCCATGATTGGAATTGTCATAAACTGATTGTGGTCCTATTTTACAGAGAGTGCCTCAATGCTTCTTCAGATCAAGCTACGTAGGAATTTTATGGCGGATCCACACTCCATGGCCTCCCTTCAAAGCAACCCCACCTTCAGAATCATGCCCAAGCTCCCATGGAACCTCAAAAAGGGCCCTACAAAAAAATACCGTTCCCGCTAGGGGCCTGCCGTTCTATTCGTTTGTTGGAGGTGAGCTGGGGTTGTCAAAATATTGTAGGGACCCTCGGGACGAAAGGAAATGCCAAGAACTTATGGGGGCCTACGAAATCAGGATTATGTAGGCCATATTGGAAACAACCAGGAATGTGTTAAAGGATATCAACCCAGATGACTCTTAGCATACTGGACGCAGTCGTCGAACAATCCTCAGAAATTTAGATAGAGCACAGGGCATAGACTCGTTATCCGGAATCACCTTGCTCAACCTTAACAACCTGTCAAACTTATAAACATCACGTACCCCAAAGCCCTGTGCTACTTACTTAGTTGGTCCACTACATTCCCTTATCAACCCAGCTTTCTGCCACCTGAGCCCAGACCGAACCCTGTCATTCTTGCCTTTTTTTAATTCATCTCCAAAGCCCCGACCTCATATTTTTCAGACCCTACCGTTTGCCTTTAGAGCCCTTTCAAAAAATGGCATACAAACAGCATTACTTAGCACATGGAAATATTCAAAGATCCCCTTAACCCCAAACCCTAAAACCTCGTACCCCTTTAAAGGGAGCATCGTGTCCCCATCAGGCTCCTACCATTGCTTTCATGGCTCATTGATCCTTGGCTTAGGGTTTACGGCTTATGAGCCCCTACTCAACCACTATCTCCGCTTGAAAGCATTATCACATCCGCATTAAGATCCATTATCCCTAAACCCTATATAGACCTCACATGCCCTTCATACAACCCCGTCAAAGGGACATAAGCTTTCTTTTTTACGGTCCATTCTCCTTTCCAGTTGATTCTCCACTAGCATACTACAACCCTATATACCCTATATAACCCCTTGAAAGGGAGTATAGGGAGCATAATATCCCACCCTATCTAACCCCTATATCCCCCCTAAAGGGAGTATAGTACCCCCATTTACCCTAAACCCTAAATCCTAAACCCCTAAACCCTACATAACCCCTATATCCCCCTTTCAAGGGAATAGAGCATCCCCACTAAGCTCCTTTCAACGGAGAATATCATCCCAAGCTCCTACCCAAGCTTTCCCAGCCCAAAGGGCCAAGGAGTTCAAGCCAGAAGAGTTGCTCCAGCGGCCCGCGGGGCACCTTGGGGTTTCCCTTGTGGGTTTAGGGTTTAGGGTTCAAGGCTTAGGGTTTAGGTTTTAGGGTTTAGGGTTCGGGGTTTGGGGTGTCCCTGTTGAGTTTTGGGTTTAGGGTTTAGGTTTCAGGGTTTCCTTCTAGGGTTTAGGATTCAGGGTTTAGGGTTGAGGGTTTGGGAGTTTGAAGCTCAAGATTGAGGGTTAAGGGGTTTAGGGGGGTTATGGTCTAGGGCTTTGAGGGGTTCTAGTCTGGAGACTGCAGAGTTTAGGGCTTAAGGTTTTCAAGGAGATCAAGGGGTTCTGGGCTGGAAAAGTTCGTTTAGGGATTAGAAGGTGTTCCTTTCCAGCTAACCCCTGGCTTTGAAAGAAGGGCATCTATCTCACACACGTTACCTCCCTCGACATCTACTTCAGTAGCGACTCACCTCAGGCCATACCCGGAAGAAACATAAGAAGCAAGGACCTTCTTCTGCAGGTGAAATGAAGATACTGAAAGACACAAATAGGATCCCTAACATTGACCTTGTCAACTACATTCCGGTGATCTAGTCACAATGAGGAAAACTGCGTGGTGCATGTAGGGATTCTTGGAAAGAAGCGATCCGACCCCCGCACCAAGAAGGACCCAGCTGAGTCAGATTTCCATCCTAAACCCTGACACTTAAGCCCAAAATGTTCACGCCCGAACCCTACCGCCTACACGTCTTAAAGCAGGTGCGTGCCGGGGTACTCCATGCAGGCGTGGAGAGACCTCAAAGTTTCGGGCTCAGATTTTGCCACCGTCAATGTCTTTGGGGTAGGGGTTTCAGATTTTATTGGGGGTGCAGCACTTAATTTGGAATGAAGGGCTTTGGGCCTTGGAGCTCTCAAATACCTAGCTTACACGATGCCAGTCTCGAGCTTCTACAGCATGAATTTCGTTACGATGGCGCTTGATGTTGTCACTGGCTGGCAGAAGCAGGTGTGCCAACTCAACTTACTCACCAACAGGCTACACTACCCCCAAAAAAGCCCCTCAAAGACTACTGTCTTGTCAGGTGCGGCCAGGGGGCTGCATGGGGTTTCATGTTAGTGTGGGGGATGCAGGAATCCAAAAGACCACGGGGAGTATGAGTTATCAGGGGTAACGATAGAAGGTCCCCAGTACTAGGCTGTGATGCTAAAGTCGCCCAAACACAGGGCCAACCACATACACGGACCAGAAGCTAGACACAAAGCACAAGGGACGTAGGGAGGTGTATCCCAAAAGCTTGTTTTATATTTGCGGCCGAGCTTACCGCACAAGCAAGCCTTCCAACTTAAACTCTGTGTGGTGCACCTCACCCTACAAAAGCCAGCAAGCCCTAAATAATCCATCCCAAATCCTCACCTCGAAGCCTTGAAGTCCTAAACCCTAGACCCTCAAATCTCAACTAGCCCTGCATACGCAAACCCCCATCCACATCTGCCCCTAAACCCTAAACCCCCCTAAACCCTAAACCCTAAACCCCTAAACCCTAAACCTTAAACCCTAAACCACATCCTTAAACCCTTTCACTTGACAGCTCAGTGGCAAAGCACCCTCTTGGCTGCTCCAGGTGCCTGTGGAAGCGAGGGGAAAAAGCTGCTTGAGATCTTGGATTAGGGTTTAGGGTTTAGGGTTTGAAGCTCATGCCCCAAAAAGGTTAACCTTTGTATTATAATGGGACTATATATACCCCAAAAGGTTAAAAGTTACCTACTCAGCTACTAAGAAGCTGCTTGAGATCTCGGAGTGAAACTCATGGGTATTGGGGCTTAAGGTATAGAATTAAAAGCTTAGGGTTAGGGATACCTCATGGGTATTAAGGTTTTAAGGGTATAGAGGTAAAAACCTAGGGTAAGGGGTATGGGGTCTATGACCCTAAGTCCTCTATCCTCAACCATCAGTTTTTAACAAATTAGCAATGCTAAGGTCTCGGGCTGACGGCAACAGTCATAATCACAGCAATAGCAACCCCAGGATTTAAGAAATACCTACATTGGGACATTCCCCAACTCAGTCCCTATAGTAAGGACTATGATATTTTGGGTCTATCTCGGGCCCTACAGCGTGTAAATAGAAATTAGCTTTGAGATTGTTGGGTTTGCTAGGGGTTAGGCCTCATATGGGGGCTTCTCATTATGGGCGGTCCTCGACCCTGAAAAAGACATGGTAGTTATCAAAGGGCATCATGGGGGCGTCATGGGGGTCCTCCCAAGACGTATGGCTGGATTGTTTAGAGACGCCCGCAGAACTCTGCTCAATCTGTACATTCCCTACTTTCAGGGGTTCCTGCATAGTCTTCAAGAGGCGCTGAAAAGGGGATGTTTGTTCACGATACGCCCAAACGCACACGGACACCCAAAATCCCCGAACCCTAAACCCTAAAAACAGCCTACCTGAATCCTGTCTCATATGAGCTCTAGTCTAAACTCCTAGTATCCCGTTAATAGCCCCTATAGCAATCCCCCATAGAATCCCCTATATAACCCCCTATACAACCTTCCTTTAAGAAGTTCAGACTATAGCTCATATTGGGCCTCTCAGGTTGGCAATGCCAGCAGGGGTACCGATTTGGAGTGCTTAGATAGAACTTGTAAAATAGAAGGGTGACACTTTGGTGCGGGTAAGGGCTTTGTGAGGTTATTTCGGTTTCCTGGTTGAGGTCCTGCCTGTTCCGGGAATGTTCAACTTTGGGATAGGGGTTCCAATAGGAAATTGCCAATGAAAGGAATGTTGAGAAGACAACGCCTATGGAATTCTGCAGGTTAACACAATGTTAGGGATTCCTCAGCTAGCAGGACCTGTGCTATGACAAGTGCCTGGACATTAGATTTGGACTGGTATCTAGCCCTGGGGCTCTATACAATTCCCATAGTACTTTCTTTGGGATATTTGGAGGCCTATATACGGTCAGTGAGAGTTGCCATGAACTGTTCAACGGCAGCCAGATCTGTAATTTCACGAAGGCTGCAATTCCTGTTGCGTGTGTCTGAGAACTTGTGTTCCCCCGTCGGGCGTTTATGGATGCTGTCTGGAACGAACGTTATACAAAAGAGTTGTTGCCAAGCAGTCTCTTGCTACTTGGAAACAGCTTTAATATAGGCCGTTCAGGTCCAAACGGAAGTCAACAGGTGATATGGCTGTCGGCTCTTTAAGGCGAAGCCCTGATCTAGCAGAGGCGCTTCCTGGTGCATGGTGGCCTGTAGTGCGGAAACCTGAGCAATACCCCACACTCTACGTATTGGTAGGTAAGATTCGGCACTGGCCTAGGCATCCTACTAGCCTGCCCCCATCCTAAGACGATCCCTGAACGGAATGAGCTTCAACCCCAACTCTCCATGATGATGCTATCAATGCTGCATGACCCTCATACTTGATACTAATGAGGTCATGCAGGGCTTTAAGTATCAACAGTCAGTAGCACGGCCATAGCGCCTGAAGCCTCAAACCCTAGGTTGGAAGGAAGGACACCGCAGAAGATTACATCTCCAGTTTTTGCACTTCTGATACCAATTATGACAAACCAAGGTCCTTGACACCTTACCCTGCTTCCTGATCTGTTGCATATTAATCTCTTCTTGGAACAACAACCCAATTGAAAGTATAGTCCCCGTAAGTAGATAGAACGTGGGGTATATGGGGATCTTAGTATAATATACCCAAAGCCAGATTCCATCTACTTACGGGGCAGACCTTTCCGCGTGCCCACGGCACTATGCAAGGGGTCTTTCAAGGAGAGCTGCAACTTCTAAACGGGATGGGGGGTTGTAAAATGGAAAACGATATGCAAGCTGTGGCTATATGAAGGTTACATGAGGTGATAGGTTGTTCCGTTTTTATTTTATTGAACCCAACTGTTAGGGGGTCATAGAGTGCCATTTTGGGACCTTAAACCCTAAATCCTGAACTCTAAACGTAAGCCCTAAACCCTAAATCCTAAACTCTAAACCTCAGCACTCAACCCTAAACCCTAAACCTTTCCCCGGCCTGCCGGACAGGACATGCAGCTCTCCTCTCACATGCGAACTTTTGCTGTCAGGCGTGTTGGGTTTGGAGCCGAGGGGTCCCCTGATCTGGGGCTTAAAACCCAAAGCTCTAGACCCTAAACTCTAAACCTTAGCCCTAAACCTTAAACCCTAAAACCTAAGTCCTAAACCCCAAACCCGAAACTCTAAGCTCAAGCCCTAAACCCTAAAGCCTAAACCCTAAACCTCCGAGCTGTGGGGGATTGGAGGCTGCCAGGCTCGGAACGCCAGCAGATTCTTGCAAAATGTCCACTGAGATGCAGAGACTTTTGTTAGGGTTTAGGGTTTAGGGTTGGGGTTTGGGGTTTAGGGTTTAGACTCAATGGCCTTTAAGTTATAGAGGGGTGATTGTGTCAGAGGTTCTATGAAGCGTAATTCTAACGAGGACCATTACTTCAAGCGATGGTATGAACTTTGGAACATGTTTTCAGCTACAGCACCCTTGAAGAAATTGATGGGCGTGAGAAATTTGACGAGTCCGGGGAGAGAGCTACCGCTTGGGGTCAGACCGGGCTAATTTTCTCATGGGAAGAAGGTGGGATGATGTGGGGATCTACCCCTAAACCCTAAACGCGTTTAGGGTTTAGGGTTTAGGGTAAACCCTAAACGCCCCCGCCGAAGCAGCCTAAGCCACTGTTTGGAGGTCCGGACCTATCCATTTGGGAAGCTGAACATTTAATCGGCCTACGAAGAGATGATGTGAATGCTGTAGAGGTGCAGTGCAAAATAATCCTACCAAAAGTTCACTACACAGATTATCAAAAGACAGAAGTAGTAATTCATGCTTCAGCCTTCCCGACATCAAACACAAAAAAAACTGTACAATCCCCGCTGTCGTATTAGTTTCCACTTCAATCTCTATTTCATGATGCACTATCCCAAAACATGCTGGTCTCGTTTAGTAGGTTGATGCATTTCGAAACACGGCCTACACTTTTACATCAGCAAAGATTGCAATCTCAAATTGCTGTTAACCTTGGCCCACACAAATTGCATAACTTTGCGGACTAATCCCGAAACCCGTTACCCACAGCCCGGATAACCACATATCCTTCTGCTTGGAAAAACAACGAAGGACATCACCAACTAAAATTGCTTGCCAGGGGCGGGGGGGTTGGGGGGAGCGAGTTCAGAAGCCTGAAGTCTGCCTCGGGGGTGGGGGTTAAAAAACGGGGGGGCCCTTAGGGACCCTAGGGGTACATGACAACTATAAAGGTCATGCATGTACATGTATCTATGTATAAGAATCCCAGTTTCCATTTCAGTTTCCATGTTATTTTCCATGTGATTCTCCAATATTGGGGTATTACCCCTATATTAGCCAATATATTCCTAATATTGCCCCAAGATTATATATATATATGTATAATATACACTTACAACTCCCGCATTGCTTCGACAAGTCAATTCAGGTCTGAAAGCCGTTGCCGAGTGTTGATTCAGTCTAGGCAGCAAAAAGCCAGTGAACACCTTTTGCGAAAGCACGCTTCAGCCCGCCATACCTTGATGGCCTCGTCGAAGACACAGAAAAGCCTTCAAACAGCCTTTGAAGGAATGTATCCCGCAGGAGAACATATCTTCTAATTACTCTACCTGGAAGACGCGATAGGTCTCGCCTTCCTGAGCATGTGAACATGTTAAACACACGAAGAATGGAATCTGTTTGCTCAACAATCTCCAGCATTTAAGTCCAGCTACTCAGCTGCCACTATCCCAGGAGTTTGAAACGCTTGGCAAGTCGACCGGTCCCTACCCTAAACCCTAAACCCCAAACCCTGGACCCTAAGCCCCAAACCCTAAACCCTAATCCCAAACCCTAAACCCTAAACCCCAAACCCTGAACCCTAAACCCAAACCCCCAAACCCTAAATCCTAATCCTAACCCCCAAACCTTAAACCCAAATAACCCCCACCCCACGGCCGCAGCGCCTTGCTAGGTGAGCCCCGGCGATCGTTCCAGGTACCGGCCGCACAGCGATGGCACGAGGAGCCACCTGACTCACTTATGCTTAAAATGGAAATGCATGCTACCATATAGGTTAGGGGTTTAGGGGTTTAGGGTTTAGGTTTTGGGTTTTAGGGTTGAGGATCCATATTGTTTAGGTTTACTGGCTTCTTGGTTAGCTGAGGATCGAGCAATGGTAAAGAAAACGGAAACTACTATCATGGGCTATATAGGGACTACTACACGGATCCATTCCTTCACTCCTAGCTGACCTACGGCCAGTTTAGGGTTTGGTCTCTATCGTTTTAGAACTTCTGTGCTTAAGGGGGAGCGAGGAATCGAAAAGCTAACTGAAGCTACCTCATTGCTTAGTGTGTTGGTTGCCTACAAGCGAGTGGGGCAATTAACATCTGGACTCTGAAGCTACCTCTTCCTCAAGCACCTGTAGTCTGCGTAAGGTTTTGAGGACATATGCGGCTATGGCATGTATGCATGTCAGAGACATAGAATAAGCTTCGAATTGTCTGCAATACGAAGTGCAAAAGACACGGCGGCATTGAACTGCTGATGCTGAGTAGAAATTAGAAGCAGATTCAAGAGCCAGGTACCCGACCGTCATCGTGATTTTAACTCAAGCGCAAGTTTCTGGAATCCTTGTTCTGAGGGGCGTGGCTGTTGAGGTCCTGTTGATGTGAAAAGCGTCCCATGAAGATCACAGTCATGTGTGATAGGAATCATCCAAGTGTGGTGCTATCATACTTGAACCCAACTCGTCCTAGTTGATGATGTCCCTCCAGCCACCACCGTCCTTCACCCTAAACTCTTAGACCCTTCACCCTGAAACCCTAAGCCCTTCAACCCTTTAACCCTAGATCCCTAAACCCTTAAACCCGAAACCCCTAAACCCTTAAATCCTTAACCTTTTAACCTTTTAAGCCTTTAACCCTAAACCCTTAAACCCTAAACCTGGAAGCCCTTAAACCCTTAACCCTTTAATCCTAAACCCCACTAAACCCTCAACTCCCAGCCCCACACATCCAACTTGCATGGAATGTTGGGGCCCGGCCTTCCTCACTGTAGGTTCCCTCCGGGCCTGGGTTGTTAGCGTAATTATAGGGCTTTGGGTTTAGGATTTAGGTTCAGGATTTAGGGTTTAGGGTTGAGGATTTAGGTTTAGGGTTTAGGGTTTAGGATCTAAGGTCCAGGGCCGAAGGTTTAGGATGTAGGGTTTAGTGTTTGGGGTTTAGGATTTAAAGTCTAAACGGTTTTAGTGTTTGGGGTTTAGGATTAAAAGTCTAAACTCCTTATAAGTGGGTTATATAGAGGAGAAGGATAGGGGTGTTGAGGGGGATACTCGGATTTTAGAATTATAGCTCATGTGGGTAGTTCAAAAAATTGGCGTCCCATTCTGGTACCGTCATATTTTCTACAACCCAGATGGGTCGATAATTTTGAGAATAACCATATGAAGAACGTCCCTTTACTTACGTATTATAATACGATCCCCATATACCCTGTATTCTATCTACTTAAGGGGGACTGTATATTTTGGGCTTCGGGGGTCTAGGGGCAATCATAGGGCTCTCTAACACCGCGAGAAGAAAAATGAAGCTTGGATGAGGGTGAGATTCTTCTGAGAATGTACATGCTAGAATATGCCACGCCTGATAAGAGCTCCACAACATACTCCCTAGAGATTTCAACATAGCATCAGCACCCAGCGCATGACTGGCTAGCGGTAGTAGGCAATGGAGGAACGGATCCCTATTGCAGTCCCAGCCTCATTTCTTAGCATGAAATCCAGAATCCACTCCTGGATTCCTCACTTCCCAAGGATCATGAGTGACATTATTTGCCATCGCTCGGCAACATCGCCATGATTCCCATAGAACACCACATTCCATTGTAATTTTCATCCACACTCATTACCTGGCCAATTCAGGAAAGCAAGGATGTCACGTCACACCTTAAAAGGCGTGCTCAGAGCTTGACCTTCTCCTATTCCAGGGGCTGCACGCTTCAAAAAATCTCATTATAGTGTGCTATTATAATATATTATACTATATCATAATATATTAGAGTATGTCATATTATACTAGAGTATGTTATACTATATCATCATAGTATATTATAGGCTCTCTTGGAGGTGTTCTGCTAGCTAAACCTTGAACATCTTAACGCTACTTAATGTGGGTGTCTACATTAGCTTCGAGGGGCAGGGACGGCATGGAGCACCACCAATGGGACGACCGAGACCCGCCGGGCAACCTGCAACAAACTTAGGGTTGGCAGCTTGTGATTGATGAGCACTCAAAGAATTCCTACACCGTAAACCCTAAACACTAAACCTCAGGCGTTGCAAGCTTTAGGGTTGAGTTTTGTGTCTTTATGCATTTTTTACGTTTTGGATTGCAAGGTTGCAGGATTTAGGCTTCGAGGATTTAGGATGTCTCGAGGGCTACTTGGGCAGAGCCCAGAAATCAGTTTGTGCAAAGGGCTTGGGATGATTAGGATTGAGGACTTTCGAATTCGGGTTTAGGATTCAGGTTGCAGCAGGATTTGGAGTGTGGGATTGAAGCTTCATAAATAGGAATGAGAAAGATTGGCCGCCCCATATAGGTACACCCACTGACATGCCTGGAGCCATGAATGCACGTAGTACACCTGATATCATCTCCGATGACCATCCTTGTCCTTGCAGAAAAGCAAAAGCGGGCTTTGGGCTCATGTGCCTGTCGTCAAGCTCCGTTTTGCTGCGTTGCCGTTGTCAACAGCCTCTTTTCAACCTTCAAACCCTTCTACCCCAAACCCGTCTAAATCCCTATCAATCCCCCCAGGACCTGAAATCTTCAGCCCCAAAACCTCCAAAACCCCTTGCCATCCCCCCAAAAGAACCTGAAATTTGCAACCTTCCAAAACCCCCAAACTGTCAAAACTTCTATATCTCCGGACCGTCCCTGAGCCTCAAACCTTTAAGCCTGAGGGTTCAGGGTCTAGGGCTTTAGGAGCTGGGATAGTTGGTATTTGGGGTTTAGGGTTTAGGGGTTTGAGGTATAGGGTTAGTAGAGAGTAGAGGAGTAGATCTCTGCAGCAGTCCCTATCAAATCCACCTATCCCTTTTACGCGCCAGTAATTAATGCAGTAGCTCGCCGGCGCTTAACCCCAAAACTCCTGCTCCCCCAAACTTCAACCCTTAATTAAACGATCTAGTGACGTTTGTTCCATTTTTCAGGGGGCTCAAATGGTGGGATGAAAGTAGATGGGCTAAAGGATCCCTATTGTACACTCCATTTTGTTGGGGCCCCATTTTGTTGGGGCTTATTTCCTGGACCCAACCTTTCCTAAACCCTCAACCCTAAACCCTTGGACCCACGTGAATTTTGCATTCCCTCGGAATGCCTCCCGCCGCATCCTCCGCGACGGATGCCGCCCGTGTCTGAAGCGCGCGGAGCGCACAGTCACCTGGGTTTGCAAGGCCTCTTTAAGGACTGCTTAGGGTTTGGGATTGCAGGCTTAGGGTTTAGGGTCTAGGATTTAGGGCGTAGGGTTTAGGGTTTAGGATTTAGGGCTCTAAGCCTGGGATCCTTATAGGCCTAGGTTAAGACCCAGGTAAAAAATAGTCTAAGGCTGGCGTAGGCATGTGTTAGGTTTAGGGGTTTGAGGATGCAGGGCTTGGGGTTTGGGGATTGTAGGATTTAGGGTTTGGAGTTTCGTACTTGCAGGGGCCCTAGTTAGGAATCAGGAATATATCTGGACTACCAGGGGATTACAGAGGGGCCTGGCCAGGATTCTACAAGGATCATACTGAAAAAAGCCAAGCTGATTTTCCTAAAGCTTCCCGAAAGGCCAGAGAACGCCTGTAATGCATGTTTGGGCTGAAAGCGGGTTCGCTGTCCAAATGACCTTTAGAGTTCAACTTGCACCGAACTCAGCAGTAGTATCATGAGGTTCAGTTCCGAGTTTAGCGTTTTTCTCTTACTCAGGAAGTGTGAATGATGAGGCCCGTCTTCCACCCCCCACCTTACCATGATCACAAAAGCTGATATAGGCGATGTAAGTGCATAAGTGTCACACATATTACGTATATTACGCATGCCCCATCCCCCAAAATAACCCAAAACCCTAAACCCCTACACCCTAAACCACACCCCCAAAAAAATGGAAGCGCGCGGCCGTCAGTGGCATCGCACTGATCATCGGCAGCCAGGGGCACATCCAGGGTCTCTGCTGAAGCGAGCGCCAGCAAGGCGGAGAGTAGCACCTCTCTCATCTAATCCGTATACGGATTAGGTTTTAGAGTTTTAAGGTTTAGGTTTTAGGTTTTGGGGTTTCGGTTTTAGTGTTTAGGGTTTGGCATCTTACTTCTGCTAGCTGGCCGACTGGAAAAGAAAATGGAAACTACTATAATGGGCGGCTATCTAGGGACTATTTGCAGGATCCATTCCTTCATTCCAAGCTAACCCGAGGTAAGCTAAAGGGGGAGTGAGGGGGATAATACAGGCAGTACTTGTATAGCAGGTTATATGAGCTATCATCTAAAACCTAGTATCCTTCTTAATAACCCTTATAATACTCCTCTTCATAATCCCCCATCAAGGGAGCTTAAACTTTTGCTCCTATAAGGGTTGTTGTAGGGACCCCTCCCCCCCAGTCCTCCCCAAGCACCAGAAATTCATGCCTGGGCATGGGAGAATGTAGTTATAGAGGGTATAATGGTTTTAGGATTTAGTGCTTAGGGCTACTACAGGGATCCGCATCCCAAGCACGAGTAGTTGACAGAGTTGGGCCTCAAGGTTTGAAAATGGGAGTGCTGCGCCTGCTACGGTTCATGGACAACATCATGCACAACAATATGTATCGTTTACCATCGTGCTTCCCAAAGTTGTGGGCATATGGGAATATTACGGGTTTTGTCCGTCCTACCAAAAAATCAAAAAAACATTTCAACACATCAAACAATTATACGACTTGGTGGGGCCGGGCACATATGAGCTATAGTCTAAACTCCTAGTACTCCCCCTCAATAGCCCCTAGAATACTCCCCTATATACTCCCCTGTAGAACCCCCTTTAAGGAATTTAGACTATAGCTCATATGAGGTAACCACCAGTAAATGCAGGGAAGGGTCTGAAATGGTTTGTTTTCTGGACTCTTTTGGGCCTTCTCAGTATGTAGTCTTCCTTTAGTATATGGAATATGCGGTATATGGGGATCGTATTATCAAGCCATATTCTATCTACTCGCAGGGGACTAGAGTCTCTAGAGGTTTTGAGGCTTAGAGTTTAGGGATCAGTGGGCTGCGTGTTTCAGACCCTCCCCTCTCTCCGGGACAGGAAGGACCCACACCGCAAAAGCTCTGAAGTGAAGACCTTAGGTGGACCCCCCACCAAGCAATGGTGACTATAAGGGATAATAAGGATTATATTCGGGTCCTCTTATATCCCTGGTATACCACGATTACAGGGTGGGGGGTTCTCCTAATGAAGATCCGTCGCCACCCAGGACTCGACCCCTGATGTGGTGCTGACGGTGTAACGAAATGGTTCTCGTGTTACAAACATTGCCTTGACGCTTAGGGCAGCAACATAGAGGCTTTTATACTTGGAATAGGGCTTGGGGATGTTGTACTAGGAGTTGCATAAGGATTGCATGGGACTTTTTTGATGATCCAGGCTTCTACACTTGCCCACATTGATGTAGCGAGTGGTGCTTCCCAAATCTACATTTCTTTGAGTTGTGACCTGCGAACCACATCTCGACAACATTGTGCCATAAGTGGAAGCCAACAATTCTTGGATTTTGAATCAAGTCAAACATTCGCGCAAAAAAGAAGGGCCTGACACAGCAAACTAACAAGACCATAGCTACGATCTAGAAAACACGGCCTGAAATTCCATGTTATCCTCTCTATGCCCAAACAGCTCTACAACCTGCATTCCAAATACACACTACTGTCCTTTTACAGGAAATATACCATGTTGAGAAGGACCCTAAACTCTAAACCCTCTCACCCAGAACTTGCATTGCCCTTGCTGCCTTTGAGAGCATCGTTGCCATCACAAGAGACCTTGGCCGGCCCACTTGTCTGTGTTTAATGAGTTTGGGGTTTCAGTGTCCCGGGTGCTGCGTGCAGGTTTTTGGGGCTTAGGGTTGCAGAGTTTCAGGGTTCAAGCATACTCTAACATGCCCAAGAGAACAGTCCCTAAGCTAAACCCCTAAACCCTACATAAACCTTGAACCCTAAACCTGGGAACGACAAAGAAGGATATCATAACTTGCGACAGCCTGGACTCGTTCTGGGGAAGTATTGCTGGCTCCGCAATTATATGCTCGCATGCTCTTGTGTGTTGTTCTTGACTTGAAGCAAAGCTGCCATCCCAACAAGCTAGCACCCATCTTGCCTCGTACAGAAAGGTGGCCCAACATGCGGAAGCTACTCATGGCATGGTGCTTCAGCATCATGAGTCGTAGAAGGAAGCGTTTGACTCTGCTGACATCGGCGGGAAATTTGCTGGGGCGGCCGCGCGGGAAAAGATGGTGAGCGCACAGGACGGCTCAAGGCTCTCTGTCGTCAATGTCACCAGCTTAATGTACTTGCAGGCGATTAGGTTTTATTCTGTGTGATCTGCTCCTGTGCTGCTTCAAGAAATGCCCGGCGAGACAAAATGCGGGCAAGCGCTTTTTTCTGACGACCTCGGTTGGGCCGAAAAGCTGCATGTGGTTATTCCTGTCGTGAGAACTCACAGAACTCAAGCAGCAATAAAAGAAGCAGGATTATGAATCATGATGCCCCCATATTAACACCCCACATATACATTTACCAATATTCCTAAGAAGAGAGAGAGAGAGAGAGAGAGAGAGAAAGAGAGAGAGAGAGAGAGAGAGATAGATAGATAGATATATATATATACGCGACATAAATGATGCATCTAACAAACACAAGATGTTTCATATGTAGTCCTCTAAACATGGGCACGCCCTGGCATGAGTCTCCCGCATGCATAGTTTCCAAGTATGGGCTCCTTTTGCTGCATCCCTGAAATTTGCCGTCAAACGATCTGGTACCCGCATCTGCTTGGGGGTATATCCTAAACCCTAAACCCTAGTAATTCGTTTGGAGATGGGCAGGCTGGATTCCCTAAACTCCAGCACCTTCGAGGGTTTTGCGCTTTGCTAACGGTGAGGCTTTGAACAGAAACCCCTTAGACCCAGTAAGTGTGTGGGCAGTCTTCATAGTAGAATATGCCCCAGAACTCAACTCTAGCTATATAGGATCCTGCATCACCCTATACACACCGCAATGTTGCTTCTCCCCTGCGATATTCAGGTCACATTATAGCCCTACATAACGCCCTCTGACACCCCCCTAAAGTTTTACTGAATAGTAGTTTCCATGTTCTTTTCCATTATCCCCTATAAACCCCAATATAACCCCTGTAATCCCTATATAACCCATTATAGTAGTTTCCATTTGATTTTCCATTATCCCCATATAACCCCTAAACCCTAAACCCTAAACCCATTATAGTAGTTTCCATTTGATTTTCCATTATGTAGGCAAGACGTGTCGGCACAGCCTCCGGTACCAGCGAGCCCTGCGCCCGCGAAAGAGCTTTAAGGGCTTGGCTGGGGTGTTAGGGTTTAGGGTGTTAGGGTTTAGGGTTTAGGGTTCGAGAACTTCTTAAATTGTCATGGTGCTTGCTGGTGCATAAGGGGGAGAGGGGGAGTCAATGTAGGGGGTATTATAGGGGTATATACGGGGATGATATGAGCGACGGCTTTTGTTTATTACCCGGGCCTTACGCGGCATCTCATCTCGTTCGCCTTTTATATATATATATACATACATAACCTTGTATTGTCCCTTGGCAAGATCACCTGATCTCATTCGCCATGTTGGGATATGTACTGGGATCTTCTTGCAAAGAAGCTGTGGTCTATCTCGTGCAATCCACGGCCTCTTTCTAGTTCTCAGATGAATGCTGAACCCAGATGCAAAAATACGAACGCGCCTAGGCTTCTACCTTTTTACATAAATAAATGTGGGCTGCTCATATTGGGATTTTTCACGGATGCACTCCACTCTCCCTTTAGCATCAGTAAGAGGACCTAATAAGGACACTGATATGGTCCATGTGGCATCCCCACATATCCCTTAAATGATCAAAATGATCTTCCCATCCCTGGGGATCTGAAAGTCTCCGGGCGCTAGATCCTATCAATGGTATGTACTTTGGTTGGTGGATCAGTAGAGTAATTATACGGTGGTTTTCAACTTCTCTATAGAATTGATATGATCACGAGGGTAATATCTTGGGGTCTACTGAAAAGGGGACCCTAATAACTGAAGACAGCTCAGCAATCAGTGAATTTCCCACCTATCTTGTTAAAGTCATCCATGTGACCCTACATTTGCTTAGTTAAGATATGAGCTACTGTCTAAACCCCTAGTATCCCCC
>CAJNIZ010045726.1:12501-28817 GCA_905231905.1 Symbiodinium pilosum | reverse complement strand
TTAGACTATAGCTCATATACATTCCACTTCCGAGGTTCAGACTACTCCTCTCTTTGTAACCCCAAACCTCACATGCAAAACCTGCCGGCTTCTCCTTGCTCCCCTTGCGGAATTTTGGGCAAGTTGATACATGCATGGAAGGTGAAAACAAATCCACCAAGGGTTCAGTTCAGGTACTACTTTGCCCTTTACAAGCCCAAGGAAGCTGTATATACCTGCAATGCAATACACACTCTTAGGACCCAAGTACCCAATATTCAGGTACTTNNTGTGGGTAATAGTGATTATAGTACAGGTTTTGGGTAAGTATATGATTATCAGGTACTTGGACCCTCAGGGACATTTGCTCGGATGTGCGTGCCCGCCTGCCTGTCCATGTTCATGGCTCAGGGTAGCTATAGTCCCCCTTAAGTAGATAGAGTATGGCTTTGGGCATATTATGAGAAGACCCCCATCTACCCCATATCTATCTACTTGAGGGGGGGCTAAAGTTAGATTCTATCACCTTAGCCCTAAACCCCTAACCCTCTAAACGGGGGATGTCCCCGTACTGTCAAAGACCGCAAAGATTTAGGGTACAGAGCTGAGCAATTACACCAAAACAAATGCAATCCCAGCTTCTATTTCATGTTCCACTTTCTTTTGCATTTGATTCCCAAACCCCAAAGCCTAGACCCTAAATCGCCTTGGGTCCTACCCGCCCGGGGCCAGGATCGCCATCGCGGGTGCGATGGTGCGCAAAGCTCGCCTGAAATGGCGCAATGCTTGGGAAAAGTTTAGGGTTTAGGGTGTAAATGTAATTTAGAGACCTGATTAACCAAAAAATTGGGTTCCGGGTATACTATACGACACTTAATTACATAAATATGCCATAAGCAAAGTGTACCACTAATTAATAAGGCTTCCCCGAAGCCTACCGTGAATCTCAAATCTTTCACCCAAAGCCCCAAGTTCACCCCAAAGCCAGGCACCAGAATCACAAGCCATCTCCTTACTGCGTGTGAAGCCAACAGAACTTCTTCTGGCTCTACATCGGGGGGCCTAAGTATGCTAGAAGCCCATAGTATGCTAGAAGCCTTAAACCGTTAGTTGGGACCATAGTTAATAGAGATATAGCCTCCTCATATCGTCCTGATTTAACTACTACCGCTTTCAATACGCCATAGCCAAAACATGACATTATCTTACTATATATACACTGGGGACGGTAAGGTTTAGGATTTGGGGTGTAGGGCGAGCCGCTGTTTGGAATAACCCCTGAACCCTGACACAAAAATCCCTGTTAACAAAGCCCACTCCCTTAGGATCCAAGTACCTAAATAGTGTATTGTTCGAGACCAAGTACCGGGAAAAAACGGATGGCTTTCTGGCTCGAAATCATATACTTCTTACGTCCCAAAACCATAAGCCCCGTTTTGGAAAGCCCTGAACCAAAACCTGAGTATCACCACGAAAGAATACTACCTATCCGCCCATCCAGTCTGAAATTTGAGGCTGTGGCGGCTGAGATCTCTGCCAAGCTTAGGCCCTGTGGTGCCTCTTGGGCTGAGGCGTTTGCGGGGTAGGGCTGGGGGTTTGGGGCTTACTGGGATTTAGGGTGTTTGGGTTTCGGTTGTGGGGTTTGAACCCTGAACCCTGGAGTTGATTCATGCTTAGAGCTTTGGTCTCCAAGGCCACGGCTTTGGCAGTTGACTAGCCTGTCCTGTAGATGCTTCTGCTTGCTATGGGTTTAGGGTTTATGCTTGGGTGGTTCCGAGGGTTAGGATGTCTAGAGCGCGCTGAGCCGAGTCTCCTGGGCTAGTGTTTTTGGGAAGTTTCTTGATAGTGTCTTTATGCCGATGGATGTGCCAAAAAATGCTTCAAAATAAGTGTGCAAGAGGATTCGAGTATGGAATGACGAGACCAAGGATTTTTACGCTCTCTGGGCACCTGAGTATTACGAAATAAGTTTTGGGGCATCAAGGTAGCGCACCTTCAGCCGTGCAATGCTCGTGGGGGTTGGGAGTTAAAGATCTTACGAATGGAAACCCTAAACCCTGAACCTCCACGTCGAATGGGAGTGATGTGGGTATCCTTCAGGCCTTGTTTCCAGCATGTGCCCTCGGATTTCAGTATTAAGAAATGTAGGGGCAGAAGGCAAGGATTTACCTAGGCAAGTGAAGTTCCACTTCATTCTTTTCCGTTTGATTTTCCGTCACAGTCTTAAACCCTCTGTATATACATATATACATATACGTACATATGTATATACAATACCCTGAGAGTGCCCGCACCATGCCGCGTTGCAAGTTACTTCCGCAGCGAACAAGCCTGGAATCAGAGACGGCAGGCTGACTGAGAAAGGTTGTTTGTAACCAGAACATCCAAACTAGTTCCTTTCGGGGTAGTATATTATAATTCCTTACCCCAAAACATAACAACCCCAAAAAGGAACAACATAGGTATCATAGGAGCCCTTGGGTAACAGGAGATTGAGGTCATAACTGCAGAGCTATAGGACCCAATTCGCATTGAATCGGCCCCGTCACCGGTATGAACTCTTTCCCTCAAGTGCCTTTGGACCCGCAGAAAATCTGCACAATGAATCGTGAGACCCTAAACCCGAATTCCAACCTTAGCAAAGGCCCCCTGTGTTCCCAGGTTGCGAATTACAAGGATCACGTCAGCTCCAGAACTAGAACCCGTGACCTCAAATCCCGCGGTTGATGGAGAAAACCTTGGACAATTCCATATGTAAATATGTATGTATATATATATATGTATATATATGGGCTGAGTCCTGCCCCCACCCAATAGCAGTCTAGAATGGGGGATAATGTTAAGGCCTGGAAGATTTATATAAAACACATTATCCCCCTAGACCCTGAACCCCTAAACTGAGTGGGAGCTTAGGGTGGTGATTTGCCTCGTGATCTCTTGCCCATGCAGGAGAGGCTTCATGTAAGCCGCCGCCCTGCGCCGCTGTGCACTCCTAAACCCTATTTAAACCCTAAACCCTAAACCCTAAACCACAACCAAAGGGTGCTAAACATATACCTTCACAAAAGAGATTCCAGAAGTGAGAATGTCACACGGATCCCCCAAGTCCGGAAGGGTCAAGGCCCAAGGTTTCGGGAAATTAGGCTGCCCTAAGGGTCCAAGTACCTAATAATCATATACTTCTTGTACTTCATTCAAAACCTGTACTAGAATTACGATTACCCAAATCCTAAGTACCTTAATGGTGGGCACTTGGACCCTTACCTTAGGGTTGGAGGGTTTGTAAAAGTTTCAGGCTGGTTCAGATTCAGGGTCTAGGGGTTTAGAGGGAAGTCAGGATGCCCTAAGACATCCCAAGAACTCCTGAAGGCCTGCTAATATAAGGGTTTAGGGTTTAGGGTTTTGGGTTGAGTGGCTGACTTGGGGTGTCCTCTTAAAGGGGATATGGGGGTTAATTTGAGCCATAGTCTAAACTCCTCAAAAGGGGGCTTAAAGATGGAATTGTATAGGGGACTACTATAGGGTTTTTTTAAGAGGGATACTAGGAACTTAGACTATGGTTCATATGGGACCCCTTTTAAGGTGGCTTCCTTTTAAGCATGGGGGTGACAGACAGAGAGGGATAAACATGGAGTACGGCGTGGGCAAAATACCTGCAAATGCCGCTGCAAAGAGTGATTACAAGGTTTCAGGCAAGTTTCAGCTCACGACTTTCAACGACTGCACGCCTTCCTAGGCAGCTGGCAACCAAAGGCAACGGTTTCTGGTAACATGTGAAACTCGAAGCCCAAAACATGGGAACGCAGCTGGCGAGCTCTACTGAGGTCCAGAGGCTTCGATTGAACCCGGGCGTGTGGGCGTCTAGGCGCCCCTAAATTACAGTTCCCAAGAACAGAGGATCTTATAGAGATCTGTGTTGTCATCGAAGTCTAAGGAGGACCCTGCCCCGTACCCATATGTTTGCCACTCTAAAGCTTGCACCTATCTCCGACACAAACCTCTGGGTAGGCGGGGTGGGCGGCCAAAGGGCTTCTTGATGCGGGAACCTTCCATATGCCAAATGGAGAACATAATGCACTTCCATTATAAACTTTCCTCTTTGCGAGGTTCACACTCCCGTTGGGGCGATGTTCCGAAACTTGGGGTTCTCCTCATCCCATATGAGCTATAGTCTAAACTCCAAGTATCCCCCTTAATAACCCCTATAGTAATCCCTTATATCATCCCCTATACAGTCCCCTTTAAGGAGTTTAGACTATAGCTCATATTGCATCTTAGGCGAGGCTCCACCTGTGCATGCACAACATGACCATGTAACGAAGTTTCAGGGCTTTGAACCCTTCCAAAGGGGGTGAGCCCTTGACAGGATCCGACCTGCGATCTGCTTCGAGGCCCTTAGTAAATTTCAAGTTATGCGGATTAGGGACCATGTTGAACCATGTCCAGGTTGAAAAGTATATGCTAGAGACACTAGCTTCTTGCACTACCTGACTCCTACCACCACTTGCCGGAGGTTCATCTCAAAATTGGAAGCCGCGCTGCTCTTTCCATAAGACTTGCGGCAGCAGAATGACTCTGACAACCAAGCCACACACATCAAAAGGACTTGGTACGAAAAGCAGCCGCAAGAAAATTCCGGTCTGCAAAAACTCCCAAGCAACAAAACATCGAAAGCTGCCCCCACCATAAACCCCCAAACTCTCAAATGCTAAGCCCAGTAAACCTCGAACACAACCAGCATGCCATTTTGGCGCGACGTCACAACTTCCAGAAGAACCTAGCAATGTAACTTATCGCACACGTGCCATCAGCAGATGAACCTCACAGGCATGACCAAAGCCTGGACGCCCATAGTATTCGCATCATTGAAAGAAGCGGCTGACCATTTCAAATCCCCCGGGGCCAGATACGATCCTAGGATTAGGAGCAACTTCATCTGCGAGCTTTGTTCTTTCAGAAGCAAAGTACATAGACGCACCCCAGATTTCAAGGGGCTGGTAATCATAGAAAGGTAACACCACCAAAAATGTGCGACCCAAAGGTCATGGCTCACAATTCACGAACCATAGAGAGCTCAGGTCACCGAGTCTTTATCACTGCTCCTTTCCCAACCTTTCTAGGGATTCAAATGGCGCATTGTAGGTAATATTTACAGACTTTAGAACCCAACATAAACATTATTTGCATACTTGTATGCCGAAGGCTTTGTTTCAAGATTGGTCCGCCCGGAACTCCGCAAAGGAGGGGGGGGGGCTTAAATTGAAGCCTGAACACCCTGAGCGCTAGACATCCGCAATGGTGGGATATGAATTGCGACAACATGTCAACTTTCAACTTTAAGCAAGGAAGAATCCCAAACTCACAAAGTCCTAAAGCTGAACCCACAACGGAACGGATCCTTACAACTGCCTGCCACAAAACCGCAAGGCAACGTCCACCCCTCCTTCCCCCAGTCCCGACTACAATGAGGGCTACCTCTTGGCCAACCCATCCTAAACTCTAAACCCTGGACGACCATCATGTGACTGCCGCAGTGTCCGACTTTGCGTTATGGGCATACCGGGTAGCCCTTCTAATGCAAAGACGAATCTCGGATCCCCAGTGACCTAAAGATTGAAAAAGATACACTTTTTGAGTATGACAGACTTTGTAAAGCACATAGGACCCAAACAAGGGAAAATTGGTTTACCCCCGCCCCCGCTTCAAGGGTAGGTAATCTGGTCACCTGGCGAACCGGAACTTGCAAACGTCCTCAAACCTGACACCTAGTGTTCACACCCTAAACCCTTAATCTCTAAACTTGTGGATCAGAAACCCCAAGTCCTAAACCCCAAGCCTTCAAACCCTAAACCCCACGACCCTATAACCCTGATCCATCTAAAGGTAGCCTTCGGACCGCCACGCTGGTCTCGATCCCGGCCGCCGTGCCAGCCATCCCGGTGCTGGCGCAAGGGTGTTTGGGAATTAGGGTTTAGGATGTAGGAATGTTTTTTTACAACTCCGTTTGCCAACCGGTTTATCCAGGCCAAGGTTTAGGCCACGCATTTGTTTTGCAGGTTTCAACGTAAAGGCTGGCCAGTGCTCCTTTAAGTCCGAGCCCAACCATGCTCCGCAGAACAGAACTGATGATCTACGCATTTCCGACAGTCATCCCCGCACGTGAGCGGGAAGAAAGGCAACTCCAAAAAAAAAACTGGGTTTGTCTGAAGATAACCCTAAGGGTCCAAGTACCTAATAATCATATAATTACCCAAAACCTGTACTATAATTACTATTATCCCACACCCAAGTACCTAATTATTGGGTACATGGACCCTCTGGGTAAGACATGCACCACTTCAAGCTGCTTCCACACAAGATCCAGGCTATGCCCCCTGTAAAGGCCTTCGAGCAATGTCATCGAGGCTGCTTGTTTACCTTCTTGAAACAGCTCCAATCGAATTCCCTTTCCACTGAAGCTACCCCTGGCCTGGACTTTGGTTAGCTAGGAATGAAGGAATGGATCCTTGTATTCGTCCCTGGATAACCCATTGTAGCAGTTTCCATTTTCTTTTCCATTCCGTCATTCCCAGCTAACCCAAAGGTAAGCTAGCAGAAGTAAGATGCCACACCCTAAAGCCTACGACCTATAGTCCCCCTTAAGTAGATAGAGTATGGGGTATATGGGGATCTTATTATAGTATACCCTAAACCCTAAACCCTAAACCTCAAAGCCCCCACTCATCCCCCCTTTCCTTCCGCCCTTTAGCTCCCCAAACTTGGAGATAGCCAAGTTACCTCCCGCCGGCTGGCCACTTGTTCCAGGTCCTCATGGAAGGGCGCAGAAGGGCTGCTTAAGTTTTGTTTGGTCCCATTTTACTATATGGTTACTATATGGGTTCGGGTATCTTAATAGAATATTTTACCATATTGCTGCCATATGGTCTATCTCATTACTATTTTCTTATTTGTTGTAACATTGATACTATGTTCATATATTACATACTGGCCTGGTCTAGGTAGAGCTCCTGCTCTACAACCATTCTGAAAAACCCAGCGATTTTCCCCAAAAAGAACTGCAAGTCCAGGAAACACAAACTAGCCGCTTTACCAATCAGCTCCCTCAGAGTGAGAGTTTCTGGGAATACAACTGCTTGATGCAGTTCTATAATTTAGCAGAATGAGTCCTACACTCAATGAAGCGTCGTTCCTGTGAGTTGTGCATCTGAGCCCGTAGCCTGACCCTAGAACCAACCCTTCCAATGCTCGTTATTCTCATTGCTTTCCCTGTAGGTTCCAAATAGCCCAATGTAGGCCAAAAATGCGGGGCTTTACGGCCCAATGTAAGTATTATCTGTATACTTGGATCCCCAGATAGCCCTTTATGACCCTAGTGTCCATGTCATTTTCCATGTTATTTTCCAGTTGATTCTCTACTATTGGTATTATTTGCATACTTGGATCCCTATGGATTTGGATGGTCACCTGATTGCTTTGCAGGGGTTGGAGACTTTGCACGAAGTATCTTATCGCCACGCAGGGTTCCGGTGGGCTGGAGCACATGACCTCGACTTGTCGCTTTTGGCAGTCGCCATATCGCTTTGCAAGGTAAACGCAAAGCTTGACAACACAAACTGGGCCCAAGACTATAGAGCTGTACGGAGTCTATTGCCCACTGCTCATCTTCTGTTCAGTATCTCTGGCAGGAGTATTCCTGAAAGGCCCGCCATGCAGGCCTGACAAAAGATAACTTTGGCAGATAGAACAACCCAAATGAACAACCCAAATGCTTGAAGCGCTGATATAAAGGGCCTCGCTTTGAGCCTTCGGTGTTCAAATGCCCATCTTTTGGCGTGGCACAGGCAACTCTTCAAAATCTGAAGCCGTAACAGTCACATGTCTCGCTAGTCTCCATGCAAGGACAAACCTCTACAGCGCACCTTCCACAAAGCATGCCTTAGGTCAATCCCGCTACAGTAATAGCCCCTGCGTATGCAGATAATAAGGCCTTAATATGCCTACAATGTCCCTTGTAGTACCCATTACTGGGTGGGGGATTGACCCAAAGCATACCCTGAATGCTATGTCGGGAGCCCTTGGGCTTATGTTAGCCTATGCGCTGCACACGCCAAACTCCCTAAAATCCTCCAAACCCTAAACCCTACATTACCCTCCAAGCCCTAAGCCCTGAATCCTAAGCCCCAAATCCTCCAACCCCTAAACCCCCAACCAGTCACGCCCTGAGCGTGCTACACGAATACGGCGTTTCTCAAAACGCAGGGGGGCCCGAAATTATGGGTACCTTTAAAGGGGACTCTGGGGGGATACATAGGGTTTAGAGATTAGGGCTTGGGGTGCCTCAGGGTTCAGGTTTTTGACAAGAATATAGAGGGATCATGAAGGGAGTATGGGCATCCTTATTACACATTCTATAGGAACACATTTCATAAACTCCCAAATCCCAAAACCCTGGAACCCCAATACCGGGCGCGCCTGGTCCCAACCACGGTTGCTGCGGCCCTGGCCCTTGTTGTCCCACCAGTTATTGCCATAGCCCATATCCTCAAGATCGTGGGTTCCCCTACATGCCTCCCTAAGCTACGCAGACTAGGACCACCCTCAACATTGGTATCTGGGAATCATTGGGGCCAATTGAAGCTAATTAGTTGTACAGGGTGGGATAGGAGAGCCTATGAAAGGAAGGGTGCCAGGTGTAAGCTTCGAAGCGTGAAGCTCATCCTCCCTCATTTGAAACACGGGGAACTGAAGCTCTACGTAGAAAACATGCTCCTTTGAAAACGCGTGCACGTGGGGTTCCGTGTTTGCTTTGGGGAAGTAAACTGTTTGGTGGCTTTGAGATGTTGGAATGCTCATTTCTGAGAGTCTGAGAGCTTTGGCAGCAGGATGCAGATGCATCTACTTGTAGGTGTACGGTGGAGGCATAACTTTAGCCAGCTGGGCAACTCTGCCTAAAATTATCATGTTCATTTGACAAGTAAATGTTGGCAATGCTGGGTCTGTAACTCACAGGTTCTTGGTAGGAAATAAGTGCATATAATCCCCATCTAATCACTATACAACATATTTCCATATTCCCTACTACATGTAAGAACCATTAAGGTAAGTAAGGCTCGGGATTTTGCAGGAATTGCTCGCAAGAAAAAGCATAGGTCTACATGCTGGGGATAATTTCATTGCTTTGGAAAATGTATGCTGCCACGAAACCGACCAGGATTCGGAGCTTAAACCCATGTAGACTAATGTGCAAAACATGTTGTTGTTTAGCGCTTCCTCCCAATCAGCTCTCAGGGAGCCATGCTTTGTTCGAGCAGCACTCCCTGTACGGCTTACTCGACACATCCTCTTCAAGTAGCTGGCATGTTCGGCAGATGGACGGGACCTTTGCCACGCTAAGCGCTCTCCCTGCAGGGCAGCGGCCTCTGAAGTCAGGCCACCGCATGTTCATGTGCTTTGCAAGCCCGCACATTGGGGTACTCCGGATTGCGCCATGCAGCCTGGAAGCGGCAAGTCCCTGTTGCGTGCTTGCTGCAGTGTAACTTTAGGATTGTTCTTCCAATGTCGGCATGCGAGCTTCTAGTCTTCTCCGCTCATATGCAGCACAGGACCAGATGCTGTCAAACTCCTCCAGCGGCTGTCAAACAATGTCCCTGAAGAGCACCAGTGACCCTGACCCTAGTAACCCTAGACTTCGTAAAACCCAAAACTGCTTCATCGATATCATAGTTCAAGCAAGCAGGGTGTAGCTTGGCATACGCAGCCCAAGGGTCTTGCTGTAGGTGCGAGTTTAGGGTGAACCCTCCGAATTGGCATGCGTGCTGCAGGCGCACTTTACACAAAGATCAAGGAACTCTGAAGCTTATCTAGTGATGGGGTGGGAGGCATTCGCAAGACCGCGGCTTTTAGGTGTATAGCGTGGAAGTATTGGCAATCTAAACTCTCTCCCCAAAATCACTTCTGAAAAGTCCGCCCGCGTACCCTGCCAACCATTCTAGGAAACTGCTTGAACCGTGTGTTACGCGAGCTTGCAGCTTGAGATCGTAAGGTTTGCCAAACTAACTCTCACCAAGCCAAAGACAAGCTCCATCCCTATGCTCAAAAAATCCTGAAATAAAAAGCACAATCCAGGACCTTGAGCCCTGACGCATACAAGAAAAGATCTCACAAGTAACCGGATCCTGTGCGTACTGAAACCTTCGAAACTCCACGTCGTACACACTAGCTATAGCTCAGGATGCCTGGGCTAGCATGAACCAAATCGAAAAGCTCTTCAGAGGGACTCCCCCAGGGGAAGTTTTCCTTGATTGCTAGGTTGATGACAGCCATTGAAGGTTATAGCACCCTTATTGGTACTCTGCCAAGAACTACCAGTAGTTGTTCAACGTTTCTGCCGCCGCGGGGCAGGCGACAAAGGATTTTGGTTCCTGAAGGAGTAATGCAGACCTCAGTGTTGGCTGTTAACCCAAGGGCCCTACGGTTCCAACTAGCCCAATGTAGGTAATATTTCTAGCCTTTAGGGCCCAGTGTAGGTATATTTGTATGCGTGGTTTTGTAGGGTAAGGTTTAGGCTCTAGGGTTGGGTCTTCAGCTTGGGGTACTCTTGCATAGGTTATATTATTCTCAAAAATATGGGCCCCTCCTATTTCGGAGACTACCCACATATTTGTCACATGTCCTTTCGGGGTCAAAAAGGGACAGCATAGGGCTTGTAGGGCAGAGTTTTAGGGTTTTGGGTGTGCCACGTAAAAGGTGCCCTTTTTTGGTACCTGGGAATGTATTGGGATCAAATAAGTGTGCCGCATGCGTGTGGGGAGGGTCTAGAACGGATATGACCATAAAAGGTACAAGCATTCCGTGACTTGATGTTAATAAGCGCGTTTTGAGTTTCAAGTTTCTTTAGTCTTCCTAGCACGTGACAGATACCAAACAAGCATACCACGCGTTAGGCTTACGTGCGGGCTGCATGCGGTTGGTTGTTTAGGGTGTTGGGATCTTGGAGGTTGCGTGCCATAACAATCTACCTCAAACCCGAACCCTGGGGCTCCAAGTCTCTAAGTGGCACCTGCATTGGGCCCAAAAGTCTGTGAATGGCATCTACTTGTTGTTTTTTGTCGAGTGCCCTGGCGCCATAAGGCTTATGCGGGTAAGGCCGCCTGGCTTAGCCCTTCAACCATTGGGAGGCTGTGTTAGGTGGGGACTGCGCCTAGCTTCTGCAGAAACCAAAGAAGCATTCCTTGAACTCTCTGTATCCCCCCCGTCCCAAGATGGCAGCCTTTCTCCTCCACAGCCCCCTGAAAGCAGGGATTCAAACAACCACAGAATTGTGACTCGTTTCTTCAAGCATCCCACGCAATTACATGACAGCTGCCAAGAGGAGCTATGTAAGTGGCCTGCTGTTCTTGTGAAGCTCGGTGGCATAAAGTAACGTCACAACGAGCTGCGTTTTCCGAAGGTCGGAAAAGATGCCACATAATCACGAGCAAATAAGTCACTTCTTGCTATCTTCCGACACCAACAACTGCAACAAGTGCAGGCCATGGGCAATGGGGACCCCAAACATCTTTGAGTCCTACCGCTGTCGCTGGCGCCATTGCTTGTTGTTGCCGAAGTTGCTATGTTACTGGCACTGCTACCAATACAGTCTGCTTATGTGTGTACTAACAAGTCTCCTATTCGTTTACCCCAAAGATCTGCGGATGAAAAGCCTAAGCCCCAAACGTAAATCCTAAACCCCAACTCCGGGGCGTGTAAAGGCCCCGGGCCTCAGACTGTAAACCCCCAACCCTCACACTCCTAACACTTTACCCCTCCACCCTGACATGACCTCAGACCCCTACAGAAAGGGTAAAGATACCAGAGTGCTAGGTACAAATCCCTTTGTTTATAGGTATACTGGGTACTCCAAGTACACACCCCAAACCCTAAACCCCATATCCAAAACCTCTAAACCCCTAAACCCCTAAAACCCGAACCCCTAGCCCCCTAAAACCCCAAAACCCCTAAACCCCAAAACCCCAAAACCCCAAACCCCAACCAAGTCCTAAATCGCCAAGTTCCCAGCAGATGGCAGCTTTGGAGTCCTTTGCCGCCTGGCTCTCGCGCGACTCAGCCGACATCCACTTTACCTGTCAAAGAAGATTTACATACTGGTGGTTAAGGGTTTAGGGTTTGGGTTTAGGGTTTAGAGTTTAGGATTTGGGTTTAGGGTTTAGGGTTAGCAGGGCATAAGGGGCTAAAATCCCTATTTAATCCCCATAGAACCCCTGTGTGATGTTTTCCTTATTCCCTACTAACCCCGGACTAACCCTCATTAAGAGAATCCCCTACCAACGCCCATTAAGAGAGGGTTTAGGGTCTTGGAGCTTGGGGTGTAGGTTGGGGTTTGGCGTCTTGGGGCTTCAGGTGTAGGTCAGAGTTTGCAGCCTTGGGGGGTCTGGGGGTAGGTTTGGGGTTTGTAGAGGGGAACATAGTCTACTGGAATCTGCTGAAGACGGTCGGAGAACATAGTAAAGCTTTTTAGGCATCTATGTCTCAAGCTTTAATTGGAAGGTCTTAAAGCTCTTGGCTGCAAAGTTGGGTGAGGGAGCGGGCTATCTTGGTAGTCCAGGTATCTACCCCCATAAACTCTAGCTTGGAATGAAGCAACGGGCTCTGGTGACTAGTGTAGGGCAATGGATGGCCACCACTACAGGGATGCATTCTTGTTTGGGTTCCTTGTAAGATCGAGAGAAGGGTATTCAGCGTTTGGTTGGCGCATGGGCAGTGAATAAGGCTGGGGAGTTTTTGTGCGATGTCTGAAGTATGGGCCATCCTCATCTAAGATTATAGGGTTGAGGGACTAATGCTCAACGACAACATGGGTATTTTCTTGCATGATGTGGGGTACGGACTCTTATGCAACACCTGATGTTTTAATGTACAAGGCAGGGCTCGAACGAACTATCCACATGCATGGGGTACTGCCCCCACCCTACACCAGTCTACGGGCTCTACATATTCCTATGATGGTTCTTAGCTGATCCTGGGTCGAGGCCTTAGCCAACACATACTCTATGCCCTGAAACCCTAACCCTAAACCCTATAAACCCTGACTCCCAAACCGGCCTTCAACCCTATCGGAACCTTGTCATCACAGTCTGCTGGCAGTGCAGGCACTTGAAGCGTCGTGTTGCGAAATGTACGGCGAGGGAGCTCTAGTTTGCGTCTGGGGTTATAGAGTATATGTTGCGGTTACATGGGGATATAGGGATACTGGAATAAAAGAAAACGGAAGCTACAATAACATATTGGGTCAAAGGCTGTCGCAGGTTCAGTTTTTTGGGGGGGGAGTTATGGAACAGTACCGTCCCCCGAACTCGCGTTGAATTTCAAAACGCTCTATTTAAAAAAAGCTGATGCCATTTCATGAGGGGTCTATGCGGAGTTCCCATGTTTGTCCGGGAATATGCAGAATCCAGCGTAAACACTCCCTCCTACTTGACTGAAGACTTGGCTGCTGGACTAATAGATTTCCTAGACCCGTAATTTTATAGTAGGCCCAAAAGCTTTGCCACAACGGTTCAACGTAGATACAGACCCCAAAACTTCAAACCCTGAAAATCCCCCGACCTCATCCAGCTGCTTGTTTATACGCTGCCAGTTGATGTAGTTATACTCCAGGCGCATCCTGCCAGAACAAGAATGAGCCCCAGTCTACTGCAGCTTAGGATTTAGTGTCAGCAGTTAGTCTTGATTTAGAAGTGGTTGGCTGAAGGCTTCAAGTTAAGGATTTTGAGCTACGAGGTTCTGAGACTGTGAGGTTAAATGAAAAGGGGAAGCGAATGGCTATGACAGGCATTGAGGACTGTATATGTTATATAGTAGACTATAGTCCACGGAAGTCTACTATACACTATATAACAGATTAATAGTCTACTATAATATACGAGAATAGTGTATTTTATGATGGCGGAGCATGGTCCGACGACCTTTGTCTCTTACACATCACAGTTCTTTGTCCGATGCAAGAGTGCATTACATGTTACGACCTGCAAGCGCGAGGTCTACGGGGATTGATATTGGGTTCCATGCTGCGCCAGGGGATGCTAAGAACATTGCTTGCATCACATCAGACACGGGATGGTAAACAAATGACACTGTTCACATCTAGGTTGGCCCCTAAAACCATTGAAAAATATTAGTATATATGGTCCCCTATTAAAGCCATTAGGGAAAATATCAAATATCCCAGGGGCCTACCCAGACATTACTGCAGGGCAGTCTTATCACTGCCCAGCCCACACCCCACACTGCATGCTGGACATCGCATGGCTCACAAACCCAACCCCAGACTCTCAAGCAGAACAGCCCCGCCAGCCGAGCATGCAACGTCCAGTCAAACTCAAACAAAACATGCAGATACCCAAAGACCATCTGATCTTAACATCTCTCGCAAGTCAACATGCCACAAAGCCTGAAACTAAGTATCCTGACGGTAAACAGCCCGTGAAACTCCCATGTAGGAAGTCGGCAGGCCACGCTAGGAAGTGAAAGCCATAACGATAGCAGAACTACGATCACGCCACTGCCTGAAATAAGCCATTGGGATACAAAAGCCACCATGCGAGCTACAGTCTAAACTCCTAGCATCCCACTTAATAACCTTTGTAGTACTCCCATATACAATCCGCTATATAGCCCCCTTTAAAGAGTTAGACCCTAAACCCCATATGTACTCTAAATTCCATAGAATCTCATATATTAAACCTCTTGGAAGCTGTTTAGACTATACCTCATGTAAGGTGAGCTCGGGCGGAATCGTTGTCGTTTGGCAACCCCCTTGAAGGAGTTTGGATTACGGCTCACATGGTCCTGAGGCTGGGGTTTCTTACCATTAGAGACAGGTACTTCCTTGCCCAAATACAGGTTTAGGGTTCAAGGTTTAGGGTTTAGGGTTTGGAGTTTAAGGCTTCTTTGGATCGTTGGGAACCTCCCTGCGCTATGTAAACTCTGAAGCCTCAACGCTCACCATCTCTCTCTCTCTCTCTCTACCACAGAGGCCCGCGCCAGAGAGGGAGCCTCTGATCTCCGCTCCTAGCACTTTAGAATTCACGGGCTAAGGGTCTGGGTTTATGGTTGTGGCTGGGTGCCAGGGTTTAAGCCTAGGCTTAGGGCTTTGGGTTTAAGCTTCAGTCCGCCAAGACGTGCGAATCTGAAAGGATTGGGCACATGTTCGACTGTGCCTAATTCACCAACATGCACGCGGCTTAGATGGCAGGACTTGGCGGTGTTCTCAAAATCTTCAAGGGTTCTCATGGAACAAAGAACCTATAAGGATGACTACAGACTAGGGACAGGCTCCCATGCAAGACAGCGTCGCAAACCAGATGTTTCCCTGTGTAGCTGCGTGCCTGCCAATTACTGATGAGAATAAACCCCAAACCCTACTTGGAGGGTCAATGGGACTTAGTAAGTAGGTTGATAACCCTTACAACCCATATAGTAACCCAAACTATCCCCATTATTGACCTACTTACTAAGTCCCCCTGACCCTATTAAACCCTAAGCCCTAAATAATATAGTAGCTTCCATATTCTTTTCCAGTAAGCTACTTAATAAGTCCCCCTGACCCTCGAACTACCATGCCCTTTTGGGAGTTGCTCTTCGCAGCCCCTATGAAGACAATACTATGCACTCCACTTGTTGGTTTCTCAACTTGCATTGGCACTTGAAGGCTCATGGGTAGTTCTGAGCGGGTTTAAGTACCCGAAGCAAGGTTTCTACTGCATTCAGTCCACTTAATCATGAGCCAACCTCCAACCTGAAGCCAGAAAATATCTGATGTTGCAGGACGATGAACATCAGTTGGAGAAGGGTGTTAAACCCTGAGCACTAAACCGTAGAACCCTAAGCTCAGCAGTAAAAAGGGTCCTGTCGTTTGTGCAGGGATACCTGCGCACAGCGCAAGGGAGCTGAAGGGCTGTAAGATGCCCTATGACCCCATTATGGCCTTGGGCTTAGGGTTTAGGAGGGTTTGGGAGGGGAGAACTCAGCTACTGAATGACTTCCATCAAGCAAGCATGTTCTTGCCGGTAGATTCACTTGGCACCCCTGGCATTGCTGTAATTTCCTGTATGCATTTTCCAACGAGGTCGGCAATGCAAAGTCTGAACAACTATCAACATTATGCCCTGTTAGACTCTGAGAAATAGATATGAGAAATGTAAGCAGCAAGCCTGCTCCAAATACTTACGCACCTAGGTGAAGTCGAGTCTTCTGGAAAGTCCTCCATCCACTGCCTATTTTCGTCAAGTACAAAAAAATATGCTATATATGCTATATATATATATACCTACATATAT
>CAJNIZ010045726.1:1447-12479 GCA_905231905.1 Symbiodinium pilosum | reverse complement strand
CCCCCCCCCCCCCCCCCCCCCTGTTTGACGAAACAACAATTTTCCTAAGATCTGTCCTATTAAGTACTGTGTTCATTATCATGTTTGGTGAGTCTATACAGTATATAGGATTCCCTTGGACTATTGTTTAGTTTATCTATTTGGTGTCCAAGTGGGGGCACCAGCAATAACAGCCATAGATCATAATATTCGAAACTTAGGGATACGTTTTCGGTCGTTATAATACAGGCGTTTTATTGCATTTCAGGGTGCGCGGGACAAGGGAAACCCGCAAATATTCTATGGAATGTCCCCAATCTCCGGCTATCCATCAGGAGCTTCTTGAGGATGGTACCAGGGCTTGGGTGCTCTTTGAAGTAAAAGGGTTTTAGGGTGTAGGGCTTAGGATTTAGGGTTTAGGGTTTTGGGGCTTAGGGTTCCGGGGGTGTAGGGTTCGGGGTTTAGGCTTTAGGACTTCTCGAATTTCTGGGTTCTATTTGGCAGCTGTGTATAGTAAAGCTATACGAATGGGAGGGCATAATGGGACCTCATGTTTCAGAAATGCCATGTGTAGGCCGTTCAACACAAGCGTTTGAGGTCCGATAGAAGCCCCACGACAGTACATGGCTATAGAGGTTTGTTCTGCCAACAAACTTCCCTTACACAGCCCACAACATACCACAGGCCGGCCGTCCTATAGGCACCCGCAGAAATGGACCCGTGCTGTGAAAGTAAGGTCGTCTGATGTGCTCCGGCGCCAAGACCCTGGCCTGCGTGAACCTCCTACAACCCCGAGAAAAAAAAACGTACAACGTATCATAATTTCATAAGTCATCTGAGGGGTACGGGGTATGGTATGCCTGGCTACTTAAGGCTAAGGGCCCTTAACTTTAACCCTAAACCTAAACCTGACCCTACGCCCTGAACCCTTGACCCCAAACCCTAAATAGTAGTTTCCATTATCTTTTCCATTATCCCAATATTATCCCGATTATAACCCCAATATAACCCAATTTCAAATCTCAACGTGGCGACTCGGAAGCTTCGTCTGTTTGCCAGTCGGAGTGTCCGGATTCTTTCGGAAAAACATCTGGAAGTTTTCCTAAATTTCTGTTCCCAAAAGAATAGGAACCTGCATATAGCACCCTGTATTGACAGTAATTTAGGACGATTCCATCTTGCGCTTGGCCCTGTCTTTGGGTAGCGCACTTTAGGGTTTAGGGGTTTAGGGCCCAAGGTTTACGACGCGTGAACAACGACTGGAACATCTTTGGGGGCACAAACTTCAAAAAGTGCTACACGCCTTCAGAGAGAAACCCTAGCTGAAGCGACCCTGTAGTCAATATACTATAGCCCCAGAACAAACCCAAGAAAAGCCTGTTTCAGGCCCTTCACAAGTAAGTTTTGTGACACTTTTAGCAACCCAGGATCTTAGGAAGTAGACCCTAAACCTAAACCCTACCACTATGAGCTATAGTCTAAACATAACCCCTACGGTAGTCCCCTAAATAATCTCCATTAAGGAGTTTAGACTGTAGCTCTGATATGAGCCATTCTCTAAACTCCTAGATCCCCCTTAAAAAGCCCTATAGTAGTCCCCTATATAATCCCCTATATAACCCCCCTTTAAGGAGTTTAGACTAAAGCTCTAATATAGCCCCCAAATAGTCCCGATTCACTCCCCGCCCGTGCCTGGCGCTTTTCGCGATAGCCTCTACAGGGCAAAGATTGCGATGCAGCCAGTTCAGGGTTTAGGGTTTAGGGTTTAGGGTTCAGGGTTTAGGGTTTAGGGTTTAGGGTTCAGGGTTTGGGAGGGTTCCCAATTCCTGCTGTGCATCTCCGAGGTGCCTGGCGTCGGGACTCCTACTATTCTCTGGTTTCATGTCTCAGCATCGGCATGTCGGCACATACCCACACAGCTTAGGGGCCCCTCTGCCTCCAACATTGAAGTACATCCGTGCTTGAAAGTCCAGGATAGGGTGTGGCCCACTCAGCCACCGCAACTAGAATCCAATCATCAAAGGGAGTAAAATGGGAACCCCAAAACAAGGAACCCCAAGAACATAGTAGGAATATAATAGGAATCTACCTACCAGGGTCCTTATAATCCTACTAGATGCTTGGGGTTCCTTGTTTTGGGGTTATCATCCAAGTCCCCTTGGTTGCCGTGGAATCGCAAGGCAGCCCGTCGGGCAGACCAGCATGCCAGATTCTACTTTGGATCAAGCCCCCACGCAGTAATGGATATTAAGGCCTCACTAACTCCATATTTAGTGTCTATTACTGTAGGGGTGGTTGACCTAAATCATGCTCGCGCTGTCATTTCTTTCCACTACAACCATCCAACCGCCGGTTCAGACCGCTTCCGTTTCCCCTGCCCAACCCCTGGAAAGATCCTGTATACAGCTACTGCTTCTAACTCCAGCTCTGACAGTCTCAGCCCCAAAAAAGGACCCTCTTTGGATAGCACTACTGCGCGCGAGAGCCAGAACTATCTTCTTAGGAGCCACTTGAACTATGAACGCAAGTTACCCAGAACTCCCCAAAACCCTCAATTAAGGAGCATACCCGGCAGACCCTAAGAGTATAAACAGGAAATTTGGGCGGGGGGTTGAAAGTCTGTAGGATGCTGCTCTTTTAGGTACTTCCCCTTAACCCTTCGATATCTGTAGAATGTCAGGTACTTCCCCTAAACTTACCGTTGGTTAGCTAGGAATGAAGGAATGGATCCTTATAGTAATCCCTGTACATATATATATACTGTAACCAAGTTTAATAGTTTCCATGTCCTTTTTCATGTTTCGTTCCCAGCTAACCAAAGCTAAGCAAACCCTTACGAACCTAAACCCTCAACTCCCATTCTCAGAGTGCCTGGAGCAGGTCTACCGCACCCCGGTCGCCAATGCAGTTGTAGCTGAGGTGGACCTTCCAAGTCTGGGTTTCAGGGTTTAGGATGTAGGGGAGTTTAGGGTTTAGGGTCTAAAGGGTGTAGGTTTTAGTTACCCCTCGGACTTTTGCGTCTACTAGGGTTTAGGGTTTAGGGTCTGAAGGGTGCAGGGTTTAGGGTGTGGGGTTTGAAACTCCAAGCTAGGGCTGAAGAAGATTGAGGCTTTAGGGGAGTTCATTGAGAATGGTTGAACAGCGCGTTCACCTTTTCAAGACCGGTGCCAAACTGTGCCAAGCTTTCATGACTAAACCCCAAACCCCAACCTTTGTAGTATATAGTCTCTCTAAAAGTAGATAGAATATGGATTTCCCCAAAATGGTAGATCCCAGTATACCCCATGTTCTATCTACTTAAAGGGGGCCAGAAACCCTTAACGGTGCATGTGAGCTATGATCTTAACAACCCTAAACCCTAAACCCTAAACCCTAGTAGTAGTTCTATGGCTCATGTCAGGTTTCTGTCGGTAGGGTGTCTTTTCGGAAGCAGAGGGAGAAGATGCGGCAGTCTCTCGAAACGATTGGGGATGTTTGGGCATTGCGGCTTGGGGTTTGGGGTGTAGTGGCTTAGGGTTGAAGGTTTTAGGGTTTAGGGTTAGGGGTTTAGCGTTTAGGGTGGGAATTCCAGGGGGCCCAGGTCTTGGGGGATACAGGGAGTAAAAACCACTATGGAGACCCCTACTGGGGGCTGTTTCGGCAAGAGTGCAACTAAGACCCTCAAGTACGAACGAGATTCGGCCCTTCTTTCTAGGGTTTTTCAATTTCGGGTTTTAGGGCATCGGATTTGGAGCGCAGGGTTAGTTCAGAGTTAGGAATTCCTGGGCAACCTGCACATTCTCCATCTCTACTGGGAACCCTACAAGGTGAGAACATGCTAGAACCCTGAACCTGAAACCCCTTAAGTCCCGAACTCCAAGCTACATGAAGGGGTGACACCTTGAGAAGTGTTGTCTTGTTTTAAAATCTGTTCGCCTCTTCATCTGCTGCCTCAAGAAACTACATAGCTACATGGAGCTCCTGCAGAACAACAAAAGAATGCCGCGGCATCCGTCGTCACACAAAAACTCCAACTAAATAGGCCATAGAAACATCCAAGGAAAACCTACACAAAGAACTTTCCAGCTGGATACTTTCCAAATGCCAATGTTCTACTCCATGATGGGGTTCTTGTAAAGAGAAGAACAACCTTCTGCGTAGCCTGTGAGATACACAGGCTGGCTCAGGTATGGCGTCCAAAAAGAGATTTCAAGAGCAACTTCTATAACCTACATCGTACGAACCCCATTATGAGGACTTCCAAACAGAGACTCCTCATTCTTGGAACGCCTGAAATGCTTTTTTTGCACCTTTTCAGGCCAGGGTCGCGCACCCTTCTGATACCCCCACCCCATCGGCTGAAAACTGGAAGAAACTGAACTCAGATTGGCATTTCTCATAGAGGTGCCTTCTTGGGTCGCGAATAGTCAGGACTGCACGGATTGAAAGGGCTACGTAGGCGCCCTGGCTTCGAACAAATGCCAAATTATCCCGCACGCTTACCAGACTCGGCGGCAGCAACCAACTCCGGAAAATCTTGAGCTGTCATTCGGGCAGTGTAGGGCATGTCATATTCATGCCAGAGCATCGACTTCTGCATGCTTGTTTGCACATTAGGAGACCACGGAATCTGACTGTCTGCCTGCGACTAATCCAAAAAGCCTGCTTGCCTGCTCGTTGGTGCGTCCTTCACATTCATCAAGTTCCAATGTCCACGCAACATGTGAAGGCTACTCACGTGAGGCCTTAAACATCGAGCGCCAATGAAGGAATACGCTATGTATGAAGAAGCTCTGCTGCAGAATTTGTAACAGGCAGCATACATCGCAACAACACGTGCAACGCATGCAACGCAGAAGGAGGATAATCAGGATTGCGCAAGCCATGCCCAGTGCTCTGAGTGCTTCATCTCTCCGGCGTCCGGAAAGAATTCATGGCTCCCAGCTGTGCTTTGGCTGCGGAGCAATCTCCGCCCTCCTTACTTGTCTTCGCACCCGTGCACTTCGTTCGTTACAAACAGGTTGCAGGAAAACCAAGAAACACTAGCAAGTGATTCGGAGGAACTCCGTGTTCCGTGCCAAACTTTAAAACAAGTCTATGTACTGTATAGCCTCACAGTCGGAGTGGGCCAGCACTCTTTTTGTGGCGTATCGTTGCACGCGCGCCGTCCAGCTACAAGAACCCTCAGCCACGAACAGACAAAATTCAATGGACAAACTACTCAGCTGGCCCTACATCTCACATCCACGCAAAGCTTGGTCAGACAAAAAGTTTCTACGCAGAGCATGAGCAATGAAACTTCAAACGTACGCAACTGCAAACAGGCACCAAACAATCACCCCGGCCATCCCGGAACCACAAGATAAACAACTCCTATCTGATCTCTGAACCCGACCAATCAGAAGGCTGCTGGTTAAGTTCAGCTTAACGCTTGTGTGTATGTATATATAAATATATATATATATATAACGAACCCCTAATTAGAACCCGCCACATAGACCCCAGACCCCTCAATAATGTCTACTGAGTCCATAAGTCATGTCTGTAGCGACCTCCTATCGCGTGGTGGACGAAACCTGGCACCATAGGGACCATCAGAAAGGGTGTATGAAGACGAGCAAGACCACAGTATGACATCAAGAAAAGCCATTAAGCATCACATACCCAAAGCCTTCAACCCCAAACCCAAGTCCCCAAACCTAAGCCCCAAACCTCAAAGCCCCAAGACCCCAGCCCCCCACTATCAAAAAAATACGCCCAGCTTCTGCTGGGTGCCCCCAAGTAATCACGGATCCATCCACCAGGAGGGCTGCGAAGGCGCTCTTCGAGCCAACGATCTGATGAACATTCCTGCTTGGAGGGTCAGGGGGACTTAGTAACTAGGTTAATAACCCCTACAACCCATATAGTAACCCTAATTATCCCCATTATTAACCTACTTACTAAGTCCCCCTGACCCTCCAAGTGGACGTTTTGAGGCTCAGGATTGAGGGTTCAGGGTTTTGGGGGATTTAGGGTAATGGTTAAGGGTTTAGGGCTTAGGGGATTTAGGGTTATGGATTGAGGGTTAAGGGGATTTAGGGTTATGGTTAAGGGTTTAGGGTTTAGGGGATTTAGGGTTATGGATCGAGGGTTTAGGGGATTTGGGGTTTAGGGTTTAGGGGTTTAGGGTTTAGGGGATTTAGGGTTATGGATTGAGTGTTTAGGGGATTTAGGGTTTAGGGTTTAGGGTTTGAGTGGGTGGGTTGGGATGTTAACTGGCTCAGTAGGGAAAATGTAGAATGCACTGAAAAGGAAACTTTTGTATGATCCTTATGGGAGTTGGCGTGCCATAGGGGCCTGCTTAACAAGCTTGAGCCCCAGATACTAAACTTCAAACCTCAATTCCAAGCCTAGACCCCAAGCCCTACACCCCAAACTCCAACCCCTAAACCCTCAATCCCTCAACCTTAAATCCTAAACCCCAAACCCTAAACATTCAACCTCAAACACTGGCGCAGCGTCTGTAGCTGGGCTTGTACGGCCGAGCTGTTGCCGCCGTGTTCTGGGTGACCCCAAGTGACAACCTGGACTGGATGCAGCAATCTGAGCTATCGTCTAAGCTCCGAAATGTGGGGTTATATAATATGGTGTAGGGTTGGCAGGTTTAGGGCTCCGAGTTTACGGCGTGGGGTCCTTCTACAAGAACCCTACACCCTACCGAACCCAAACTCCAAAACCCCAAAGCCGCTATCTGAGCCATATTCTAAAGTCCTAGCATCCCCCTAATAACCCCTATAGTAGTCCCCTATATGGTACTTTCCCAAAATAGAGGAACCCCAATATAGACTCCCAAGTATCATAGTCCTTATTATGGGGACCCCCAAAAAGGAACCCCTGATTTTGGGAAACCCTAAACCTTAATAAACCCTAAACCCTAAACTAATCCCTAAACCCTATATAACCCCCGTCATTCCCTTTAAAGGGTACCCCAAATTTTGGGAAACCCCCATATGTTTAGATTTTGGCTCATCTGGTAGTTGAGAAGCTGAGCCATCACCACGAATGGCTGCAAAGGCACGGTAAGCACTACAAATCTGCTGGACATCCTGGTTTGGAGAGTTTAGGGTTATATAGGGGTCTATAGGGGTTATATTATAGCGATAATGGAGAAGCAAATGGAAGCTACTGTTTAAGGTTTAGAGTAAAAGTTTTTGGGGGGATAGGGTCTAGGGGTTCAGCGCTGTCGGGGGTTCAGGATTGAAGGTGTTGAAGAAAAACCTCCCGACCCCTCTAAAACGTATAGTTTCAATTTGATAACAATGTGTGAGGGAAATTTTCGTTATCAAGGGGTGACAGTCTTATCATGCAGCGGATGGGTAAGCAAGCTGCAGCCGTCAGCAGAAGAAATTTACAATCCATGCGAGGGCCATGCAGGAAACATGTCAACACGCATTTTTCGACTTTTGCGACAAAGAAAGGAGCCGGGGGGGGTGGGCATGGATGCTGACGCATATATAGGGGTGAAATGGGGTTAAGAGATATTACCCCTGCAATGAAGGGTCCGATGAAAAATCGGATGGAAACTGAAATTGAAGCTACTCTAAGTACTGCAGGCAGCAACGTAGGCCCTTGTTTAGTAAGTCTCTGAGCTACAAGATGCAAGTCGCGTTCAGGGAAGCCGGGTTAAACACAAATCCCCAAGAGCCCTACACCCTCTAGTATCGACCCTGATTCAGAGTTTAGGGTTTAGGGAACCCTAAAACCCTAAACCATAAACCCTAAACCCTAAATACCCTAAATCCTGAACACCCCCAGGCAGATGCTCTCTGATAGCGGAGGTCCTTCAGCTCCTCTTGTACAGCGCTGCTGTCGCCGCCATGAGCACTTAGGCCCCACGTGACCTGAAGGAAATGGTTTAGGGTTTAGAGTTTGGGGGTTTGCATACCATAGGTTCCTACATAACCACCAATATCACCCTATACCACAATTATTCAAGCAATCTAGGACAATAACAGTTGTTTAGGCCCCCACATTATGGGCATGCAAGGTGAGGAAACCTATTTAGAATTTCTGTATGGGGATAATAGGCTTAGTGGGGCTACTTTTGGGCTTCCATCTTACGTCAGGGGAAGGCGATGGTTGAGTGGACACGACAAGGCTGATCTTAAGAGTGCTGAACAAGAAGCCAAAGTTCAAACCTCTAAGGTTGCAAAGTTAAGTGCTCCGGTTTAGGAGCCCCAAAACGCAAAAGGGTAAAAGCTAAAACAACAACAATGAACCTAAGGTAACTTGGACCCGCTACAAACTGTAAAGATACCAAACATTACATAACAAGTAAAAACACCATTTTGTGCGGGACAAGGCCCTTTAACCCCTACACGAAAACCCTTCACCCTTAAACTGTAGTCTCTTTAGACCTATAATAAACATGATATCTTTAATTCCTTAGGATTATGTTATATACCCTAAAGCCTAAATCCCTAGCCCCTAAACCCTTAAAGTCTAGGCCCAAGTTGCAACAGAACCATCGTACCGCAGCGCAGCGAACGCCAGCTTCGTGGCCTTGTCGGGATACACATTATCCCTATATACCCCCATTTAGGGTTATACTCCCATTTATAATTTAGGGTTTAGAGATATAGATAGGGATAATATAGAGATAATGGAGAAGAACATGGAAATTACTGTAATATATTGGGGTAGTATATAGTACTTATTTGTTGGCAGGCGGATTTAGGTACTTTGACTTGGTGATTTAGGCATGTGCGTCCAGAATTTCAAGTTAGGGATTTGGGATTGGAGGCTGTAAGGCTTACGATTCGCGATGTGTGGCCGTCTTTTTGCGGGGCTAGGCTTTCTAGCCTAGCCCCGCGATAGCCCTCAAAACCTGAAGGTCTGCAACCAGAGCACTAAAGTTAGGAAAGATGACTATCCGGAGGCGAGCAGCGGATATCGTTCGCACATCTTTCAGCTCGTCTCGCACATGGCCTTGCTTTACCGCAGGAACAAACTTCTGGAGGAACAAGAAGAACAGACTCCCACTCGACGGCAATAAAAGGACCGTGATTACAAATGTCATTTTGAGGTTTAGCCGTGGTATTGTATACCATGAATATGCAAGGGATCTACGATCATAAGATTTGTGGTATTGAGTCAGCTGCATTACCTGATGCAGTGTCCCATTTCTGAAAAAGATTCAGGCGGTCGAGTTTACAGTCCGCAGACTAGCGAGAGGGAGCACCGGCCCTCGCCAAATAGCCCGTCAATTCTCCCATGACACGTCTGCGTTGAGTTTGCAAGATTGGCACGCTTGCGCTTGAAAATATGGATGCTATTGATCCAAGGTAAACGGGAAACTAGATCGAAACATGGGGTCTATCAAAATCAGGTACCCAATAGAACCTGAAGCCTGTGAAAGCTTCTTCAAAACGGCACCAAGCCGGGCTTCGAGAGGGGCACAGACGTCCGACAAAGATATACTTGGAGGGTCAGGGGGACTTAGTAAGTAGGTCAATAATGGGGATAAACCCTAAACCCTAAACCCTAAAATCCTTAACCCTCAAACCCTTAAACCCATGAGGGTTACTATATTCGATATAGGGGATATTAACTTACTAAGTCCGCCTGACCCTCCAAGTACTGTCAACTCATCCGGGCGGCTGCTCTTGCCACCATACTCAGGATGGCCCCAGGTAACCACAGAATTATCTGCCAGAATGGCTGCGAAAGCCATGTCTGCACCATAAACAGCCTGCACGCCCTGCAACCTCCACAGAACTTGATGTTTAGTAGGGAACAAGGGCATAAAGCATATAGGGCTTATCTAGGGATTATATTCCCGTATTCCCTACTAACCTTCAAAACGCTTCAGCGGAGGGCCAAGTCTAAGTTGTCAAGACTCATTACACAGAGATGCAAATAACCTTCATGTTTCTTTGTCTAATATATTCATATATATATATGTATATTTATATATATATATATATGTACATACGAGTATATACGGCCTGGGATGTAGCATAACAACAGCCACCTTGAAAACTGACTGTGCTACAAGGTGAGTTGTTTCCGTCTGCAGACGCGTGTAGAAGCATGTTGGCGCCTGAATACCTAGGGAGAATCTCCCCTCATATAATATTGGGTGTAGGGTTTCAGGATAATATCCCCCACAAGCCCTATTCAAAGTCTTGAGGATCTTCCAGGATCTCACACAACCCCCCAGTCAGAAGGAGTCCAGAGACCCGGATTTCAAGGTTATAGTCCCTATATAACTTACCGGTTCAAAAAAAAAACAAGAAAATAATCACTACCAGGATCCCTAAAGAATTCATTCCCTGATTCCCTACTAACCCCCAATAGGATAACTTCCACAGAAGGAAACCCTTGCAGAGGTAAGCAAAGAGGCGAGTCTTCCACACTGCTTGAATCGCCACCTGGGGATGTCCGGACACAGATGTGACATTGGGCGCTCAGATAGGCATGTACGTATCTGTATAAACACGTATATACTAATATATATATATATCTATCTATCTATCTATCTATATTTCTATCTATCTATCTACCTATCTATTTACACTGTATATACCTGTCCAAGATTATTTCGGGATTGCTTTCCAGGAACCTCCCGCCTATGTGCATGTCTCCCCAGACCTGGGCACTCTTACTGGTGCTGAAAATGGAGTTGGGAGGGAATGGCGGCATTGTCACAAGGGATCATCAGGGACTTGTTGGAGGGATCCACTCCCCCTTAGCAACAGCAAGTACAGGCGGTTGGCCCTACCAAAAGAAAAAAGTAGTTTCTCGAGATACGGCCGATCTTGTCCTGAATAGGGGCCCTAGAACCCCCTGTGAATCTTTTAAGCTCCCCAAAATTGCGTGTTTACATTGATTTGGGCCTTGTATCTAGATTTATTGAGTAGAAGAGAGTAAGGGTGAGAAGTATATAAGTAATTGACATCGCATCCGATACCCCTTCCGTACCATCCTGGTTCCTGACTTTCTCTGTGTAAAGCCCTAAATGTTTCTCGAAGAAAATAGGGATTCTCAAACCCTCAACGGTCAGATCTTGGGTTTATAGGGCTTAGGGTTC
>CAJNIZ010045725.1:0-11597 GCA_905231905.1 Symbiodinium pilosum | reverse complement strand
CATAATAATGTTCACTTCACCCACATCCACAACCACCAAAACACCGCTATACGCAGCACATTCTGATGAGCGGGAATTTCGCGCGGGCAAATAGGGGAGGGGGGGGCGTATAAATAGCACCTACATGGAGCCTTAGGGTATGGCCACCACGCAAGGGATAATTTGGGGATCGTTGGAGTGAGCAACTCCCAGCACCCTTCAAACCAAACGTCGCGAACTCCAAGAACCTTGTACATCCCGTGAAGTCCTGAAAAGACCAGTAGACACCACAAGACCCATGTTACAGATATTTGTGTGTACATATATATATATATACATATATAGACACACACTCGCTGAAACCTTCGACGTCTACATATATGAGTATATATCTGTATATACACACATATATATATATATACATGTACATATATGAATATGTGCATATACATACATACACCCACTCATTTGGAACTCGTCGAGCCCCGCTGAGGTCCTGGCAGGTTGAGCACGAAGAAGATCGCGAAGAACACGCCGGGGAACCTTGCCATGGCTTATAGTCCCCCTTAAGTAGATAGAATATGGCTTGGGGTATATAATAGGGTCCCCATATACCCCATGGTCTATCTACTTAAAGGGGACTGAAGGATTTAGGGGTTAGGGCATAGGGTTTAGGGCTGAGGGTGGATCTAGAATTTAATAGAGTGATGCATGTGTGTATGTATATAGACATGTGGGGAATACAGGAAGGTATCGAAATACTTTTCTGAAGGGCTGAGGGGCTTAGTGTTGAGAGTTTAAGGTCGAGGGTTTCGAGGTTCGGGGAAAACCCTGTAGACAGACGGATGGATAGATAGATTGAGAGAGAGAGAGAGAGAGACAGGACAGGACATGCCAGGCAGGCAGGCAGACACCAGGCAACCCAACCCCGTGGAGATAAAGTCCATGGAGGGAGCTCACCACAACCTGCATGAAAACTTCTCTATAGAACCCCGAACCCTAAACCCTAACCCCTCCAAACCCTAAACCCTAAACCGACAATCATGGGTTTCTTTGCTCCCCCCCCTAGACTAACCCCCCTAGGTCTTTCCTGATTAAGGCTATTTAAGGACAGTTGCTGGACATTAGTCAAGGCGGATTGCGGGGGAACCTAGGGGAGGGGTGGTAAGGGGGAGGGGAAAAAAGCTCACGATACAATCCGCAGGCCTAAACCCTAATCCTGAGCCCTAATCCCTAAGCCCGAAATCCTAAATCCTAAGCCCTAATTCCTAAACCCTAAGCCCTAAGCCCTTCAGATATCCAGGCTGGGTTTAAGGCCCAATGTAAGTATTGTTGACATAGTTAGAGCCCCAGGGCTCCACATGATTATCGGGGAAATCCAGGGCTTATGGCTATCCACCCTAAACCCTATACCCTAGACCCCCAACACCCTAAACCTTTCACCCAAAACACTACACCCTAAACCCTAAACCGTGCAGCCTAAAGCCTTGTCCCCTTAGGACAGACTTGGACTGCAAGCTATTGATTTTGGAAACAGAGGGCCCTGAAGCCTGAGCTCCAACCCGAGGAGGCTTAGGGTTAAGGGATTATTTAGGGATTAGGGTTTAGGGAGTAGGGATTAGAGCTTAAGGTTTAGGGATGAAGGCTTAGGGATTGGAGTTAACCACACCAGCTTCATCTCTGGAGCCATAGTCCATAACACGAGCTTATCAGGGTTCCAGCTTCGGGTCTTGGGCACACTGGACCGTAAGTACTGTGAGCATCTTAGCGCCGCGAGTTGCGAGGCTGCCCTTGGGTCAGCTCCACCAAGAACAGCCGCATCGGGTGTGGCCCGAATCCCTGATGCTCGATCTTGGGCAGTTAAGAACCGCGATTGGTGATCCACATCTATTTGCGGCAACAGCTGGGTTTCTCTAGGGACTTCAAAGTTCAGGCACAAGATGGAAGAGCTCATTCACAGAGTGTTGACATGATCAGTGCGCCACCCCAGGTCTGCATGGATCCGGGAGACGATGATGGGCATGTAGAAAGAAATCCTTGCTTTCTCCACTTCAGTGAGCTTGTGCTGCCATCTGTTGACAATAGAGGCATCATCTATCAAGCACGCTCCGAATGTGCGGTCATCTCTTCCTACGACTCCCAACTGCACCAACTTGGACCTAATGAACTCCAGGATACTTTGTTTCCTACATGGGTCTTGGGCCAACGGTTTACCTACTTTAGAGGTCCAGGTAAATCCTGACACAGAACATTTGAACTCTTGACTCCTGAACTCTTGCACTGGGTTGGGCGAAGGCTAGCCCAAACCCCCAACGCTGACGAGTCGTTACACTGTCAACTGTGTCCAGGGTCCTGGCAAGAAGGCCGTCAGCAAAGTCATCTGCTTCCAATCTGCACCATTGAAAGTCTGGCGCAAGTGCGGACTGCAGGTTTTGTTGGAGTTTAAGCAGTGATACGGTGGACTAGATTTAGCAAAACCGCTTGAGGTCTCTTTGGGGTAACCTGTACCATGAATCCATAAGCATTTTCGAGCAATTTGGTTGCTCATTGTCTGGCCGCCCCTGCAGTATGTATTGTCTGGCGGTCCTACAATATGTGTATAGTATAATAGATTTAGGGCGAGAGGGTTGTTGGACGTGAGGTCACGAACCAAGCGGATTGAAAAATAACAAGGTCTTGGATTAGAATTATGTAAAGACTTCATATGAGGGTTTAGGGTTAGCGAACAAAGGCCCCGAAGCTTCAGTACCAGTCTCAGAACGAGAAGTTCGGGTATATGGACATTTTTTGGGCAGATCAATTAGGTTTCTAGACGTGTGGAAACGCCAGTTATCCAGTCTGCACCATTATAGGATCCTATACTACACCACCTTCTTCTCCTCCCCCTACATGAAACCTGAATACAACTTAATTAGGCCTGCTCAAATTCTTCTTTTGGGGACGGACGGAAGCAAAGGAGATGTAGTACATGATAGGAAGATGATCCCATAACCCCTAAACCCTTAGCCCATAACATCAGGAGCCACGCCTGGCATAGACGAGCTCTGCCAATGACTTGGGAAGACACTGGCAATTAATGTGCCCTAATCCCTAAAAAAGGGGTTCAATAACCTATAAAATCCACCTTTTAAGGGGTTTAAGGTTTTTAGCTCAAATAGTTCTGGCCGTCATAACCCGGAAGCTCTAAGTCTATAAATAGTACCTACATTGGGACCCAAAGTCTATACACAGTACCTGCATGGAGCCTCAGGGATAGGGTGTCTGCAAGAAGATGCTAGATAGGAGCTGTCGCAGAGATTGTGTTTTGGATTCGCATCTCTACAGTTCTGGCCTGGAGTTTCAATGCCGTAGAGACAGGAGGATGCACCATATGAACTCTAGTCTAAACTCCCAGCATCCCTCTAAATAAGCCGAAGCATACACCCCTATGTAAAATCTCCTATACAACCCCTTTAAGGAGTTTAGACTATGGCCCACATAGATCTATCGGTGTCTCACAATCTTGAAGCTTGCCATCTCAAAAACTTTTGATCTGGAGGTGTTAAGATGACACTCGGGCATGTCTTGGGGAGCTTCTGAATTTGCAGGGCAAAGCAGAGGGTAAATGGTACTAGTCTAGCCTTGGCCTTAGGACAGTTACTTCACATACTCAGATCAGCCCGCGCGCAGTCAGCCTTGTGATTCGCCTTCGAACCTAAGCCCATACCCTGAACCCTACATCCTAAATCTTAAACCCTAAACCCCAAATCCTGAAACAACCCTAAACCCCAAATCCTGAAACCTAAGTCCTAAAACCCTAAAGCCTACACCCTAGATCCCAAATCCCTCCCGGGGTCGACTTTTTCTTGGGGACTATATTCATACCAAAACCAACGCCATGCATCATACAAACAGTCACCTCAACCCCAAACCCTATGGTGTCCCTTAACCATAATCCTGAGGTTTCCCAGGATTTCAATATGGTACCTTTAAAGAGGGTCTTTCGGGATAGTATAGAAAAGGAAATGGGAACTACTATTTCAGGTCTTAGGGTTACGGGGTTTGTTTTTTCCAAAATTAAGGTTACCTGTAGGGGGTCCCTATATCAAGAAATGCATGTGGGGGTCTATATTGGGGACCCCCTGGTGGAAAGTGCCATCTAGATGGCACGGCCCGAGCAGTAACACTAAAATGGGTTGCTGTTATGGAATTTAAACTTAGTTCACCATGATAACCCTGTTTTGGGGTTTAGGGTTGTTAGCATAGTGTGGATATGTAATAGATGATGGGGTTTCCTTACATTCTAGTAACTTGTTCCGTAACAGCAACCCAATAAATCTGAGTTCTGGAGCCCTGCAACGTAGGCCCTATGCCCACGAAAACCTGCCTCCTACACTCCAAACCTCTCAATCCCAAAACCTTCCCCCAAATATTATATACCCTATTATAATGTAGTAGTTTCTACTTTCTTGTCCATTGTCCCTAAATATCTATATGTATATCAATGATAACCCCAATATATTCCCTGATTTCCCAAACTCTAAGCCACGCAGCCGCGCCCGCAGAACTCCCCTGTACGCTCTGAAAAAGCCCAAATTATCTGGTTGAGGGTTGCCCCCACACCTTGTACAGTCGCGACGACACGTAGCCGGCAAAGAATCCTAGGTGCCGGCAGGCTCAAGACTTTCTGCCGCAGAATGTTCAGGGTTTAAAAAAACTTCTAGGGCTCTCCCACCAAACCACAACGACTCATGGCTGGAGACTGCACTAGGGTATCGTAAGTAAACTTGGTTGGCCTTTGGAGCCCTTAGAAAAATCTTAGTCTATGGGGTTCTTATGAAACCCATAAGGGAAAATATCTATAGCAACCCAAAAACCAACCCCGTAAAGATTACACCAACTTGTGATTTAACGGGCACACAGGTAGTTTTGAAGTTCGGGGTTGGAAACCCTAAGCCTTGGGGTATGGGTTTGGAGCTTGGGGTTGGGTGTGCAATCTTCTCAAGGCTCTACTCATATTAATTACAATGACTTATTCCCATGATTCTTGACATATTTGCTAGTACTTGTTTTTTATGCCACTACTGTTAGTACTACACCTTTGTTACTATTAAATTACTCCAGAACTCTCCCTACAAATAGTTTAGGTTCAGCCCGTTAGTCTCCAACTGAATTGGTCGTAAAGTACTCTTACTGGAGTTGAAACCATATTCAGCCGGTGAATACTTTCAGCCAGCTGAACGAGGTCCTTACGAACCTTGACCTCAACAACTGGGACGCTCATACCGCTATCCCGTAAGTCCACCAAGACAGTTCAACGAACGCACCGAGCTTCTCCGGGTCGTTATACTCTGTCAGTAGTAGCGGCTGCAGCTGAATAATGGCTTGTGAGAGGACCCAATTCCCCACTGGTTTCCGCTTGCCGGTGGAAGGCTGAATGTTGGACCCCAAAGCTCCCTGCAGAGTACTATGGCCAAGGAATTTACCAAAGTTTTCGCGTTCTCTAAACTCTAAAACAACCTGCCGTTGAGATGCTTTGACCTGATGGCAACTCCGCGGTTGAGATGCCTCGACGATCAGGGCAATCCAGGGCCTCCCTTCCGCGCTCACCATCAATTGAGTGGCTAGTGCCTTGGGATAACAATTTCATAGCACTTGACGGGCTCTTATGGCTTTGGCTAGTTTCCATCTTAGTAGAGCTCTGAACACCACCAGACACCCTAAAAACAGTGACTATAGACGCTGAGGCGCAGTTGTACACCCATGGTTGCTCTCCCCCTAGCAGAGACACCACTCGCTGGCTAACTTTACGAAGTCCCAGCAAAGTATTCAGGCGTCTCGGTAAAATCCTGTCATAAGATTTTGCATGCCGACCATGGCTCGTTTACAGGACCGAAAATCTGCGGCGCCCACACCTAATCCATAAATCTCAACCCCATACAGACTTCAAGCCCTCGAGCTCGACAGCCCACCCACCCATGATCAACCAAGAGACAAAACCCTAGACCCTAAATCTTAAACCCTAAACCCTGCGACGCCCTCTGAAATTCAATGAGCTCGCAGCATAACATTCCACAGCGCTTCAGAACCTTCTGCGTTAGATGCACATTCTAGGTTCCCTAACACCCCCTCCCCACCCCCCAACCCCAATCTCACTTGGGCTGCCCCACGATTACTGCAGGCTTATTTGTGGCTAACTATGCCTAGTTCAGGAACACCTGGGCATAGTTTCCTCAGGCCCCTTAGAGCAATATGGCGTCCGCTAGAAGTCTGCATAGAGGATTCCTGACACACCTAAACCCTAAATCCTAAACCAAAACCTTAAGATCTCCCGAAGCCTGCAACCCCTGTATGAACCTATCCAGAAAGCCATCTGGAAACCGTCTACTCCCCTCCCCCTGATAACGAACTATAAGCCATTAAACAACATCGGAAACATGTGCCGCTAGACCTGTGGGGAAGTCTATCCGAAACGTAAACACTGAACCCTATACCTTAACCATATTCTCTCTAAGCCGTAAACCCTAAACCCTAAACTGGAGGAAGGGGACCACAACACGGGTTAAGGGTTCAGGTCTAGGGTTTATCCATGGAACCTGAGCCCCAGGACCTGAACCTTGAAATCTCAAGCCAAAGCTTTAAACCCTAAATCCCTAAACCCTAAATCTCTAAACCCTAAACCCCTGTAATCCCTAGATCCCTGAACCCTATAAACCCTAGATCCCTAAACCCTAAACCCTAATTATTCCCTTGATCCTAAACACTAATCCCTTCTCCCTGAACCCTAAGCCCTAAACCCAAACCATCCTCAAGCCCGAAAGCCTTAAAAACCAAACCTTTTCATCCTGAACACTGAGCCCTGGACCCTTGAAGTCCTTAAACAAACAAAAGGCCCGCAAGCCCATACCCTCGTCCCTAAACCCGAATCCCAAATCCCTAAATCAAAAAAACCGAATCCCCAAACCCTAAGCCCGAACTCCTAAACCCTAAACCCCAATCCCTCAACCCTATGCCGTCAACCCTAAGCCCTAATCCCTAAACCAAGGGAGCGGCCCATGAAGGTAAAGAGCAGTAAGCAGGACTGGAGGAGTGCCTTGAGGTTTGGGGTTTAGGGTGTTAGGGTTTCGGGATTAGGGATTCAGGTTTAGGGTTAAGGGTTGGGGTTTAAGATTATAGGGGTTAGGGTTAGAGATTAGGGATTAAGGTTTAGGGTTTAGGGGCTAGGCGCTAGGGTTTAGTGGTTAAGGTTTTCGGAAAGCCTACTTCAAGGTTCATGGGACTTGGTAACGACGTGTGGCTGGGCTTCGAATTGCAGTTGTGCTCGAGTAAGTCCAGTCAGGAAGATGTAGAAGCAAGGTTATAAGCCCGGTGGTGAGTAGATACTAAGTCCTGGCAACCACATGCGTATGCTACGTGTACCTATGTTAGTGCAAATTTGTTTACACTCCGTAACTCCATATAGAACATCTGTTCCAGCTAGATGTTCCTTTTGTTCAGTTTGACTACCACTATGGTAGATTTTCTTCGAATTCCTGGACAGCCACCCAGTAATGGTTGGGGTGGGCAGTTGCCACGCTGAAGCCTGAACCCAGATAGGGGTTCCCAAACTTCGTGGTCACCCAAAAGACGACAACAAGAAGGTCTGCAGAACTTGTCGGGTATATTCCGGGTACAATGATTTCTGGATAAATTCTAAGCAGGCGTCCAGCAAAAGTTTAAGCTCTACGTATGCATCGATACCTTTCCTGGCCCTACAGTGCGCTGAACCTCAATGAAAATTACAGCTTGTACTATACAGGGTCCTGCATGGTCAGCAGCATCATGTAAGTCTGTTGGAGGTACCCGGCAGTATAATTATACGGGTGATTCTTGACCATGATATTGGAAATCAACTGACCTATATAGTAGGTGTTGCTCTAACTCTACGTAACCCTGACCTCCATGAACCCCTTGACCTAAACCACTTGAATCCCCATACCCTGAGCCAAAGATACAACACCCCTGCCAACTGCACACTCCAAATGCTAAACCCTCGATACTAAACCCCCAAACCCCAAATCCTACAACCCTGGACCTTAAAGCGTCTAGCCCTAAGCGCGTGAAAGCCCAACGCCAAAAACATCAAATCCATGCCACATCCCAGTTCAGATTAGGGTGTAGGGTTCAGGATTTAGGGCTTAAGTAAGGTTATCCCAATCAAATCCCAAGCCCAGGAGCGTCGAATTATGATTCCTGCGAACTCTAAACTCGAAACCCAGCCAAAACCCAAAACCCAAAACCCTACAGCCTAAACCCCACAAGTAAACACGCCAACTAAACCCTAATTCTCTCTCTCTCTCTCTATGTATAGAGAGAGAGAGAGAGAGAGAGATATATATATATATAGATATATACATACCCAAATTATCCCTGTATAAACCCGGGTACCACCCATATAAACCCTATATCGCTCTATAGGTCCCCTAAAGGTCGGGAACACTGGAGCCTAGAACCTGAATCCTAAGCCCCAAGCCCTAAACCCTAAACCCTAAATTCTGAACCCTAAACCCCCAAACCCTAAAAATCAAGAGAACTGGATCAGGCTCCGGCCCCTCGGTGGACAGGCGAAAGCACTCCCAGCAGGGCCAGGAATAAAGTAACGACCTCAGCACGGTTTAGGGTTTTGGGGTTTAGGGGTTTAGGGTTTGGGGGGGGGGTAACCCTAAACCCTAAACCCCTAAACCTGTTGGGGGTTAGGGTTTGGGGGGTTTAGGGCTGAAGGCTTGAAATTATATGGGGGTTATATATGGGGATGATGGAAAGGAACATGGAAACTACTATCTGGGGTTGGAGGTTTGGGGTTCAGGCTTTGGGGTTTAGGGTTTGGGTTTAGGGCTGAAGGTTTGGGGTTCAGAGTTTAGGGTTTAAGGTTTGGGGCTTAGTGTCTGGGGTTTAAGGTTTGGGGTTTAGGGTGTAAGGCTTTTTCTTTTAGGACCCCCCGGACCTAGTCACCGTAAATCGTAGTTTCCATTTTGTTTTCAATTATCCCAAGAGAACCCCTACATTCAAGCTACTTGTTTTAGGGTCCATTAGTTAGGGTTATATAGGACTATCCCAATATAACCTCAATATAGCCCTTTAAGTTGACCAGGCGGGGGTACAGCATTGGTACACTCACCTTCCTTCAAAACCTCCACAACACCCTAGGGATCCAAATATACTCAAAATAACAGCAATGGAATAGCTTTTCCATACATGTCCTAAGGATCCAAAAATACTCAACATCACAGCAATGGAATCGGTTTTCAACAACATATGGGTACCAATCTGAATGTTCAGGGTTGAGGGTTTCGAAGTATAGTCCGCCTTATGTAGATAGAATATGGGGTATATGGGGATCTTTTTATAATATACCCCAAGCCAGATTCTATCTACTTAAGGGGGACCATAAGCTTAGGGTCCATTAGTTAGGGTTTAGGGTTTAGGGATTTCGGCTTCAGGATGTGGGCTTTGGGGCTGAGAGTTTGGGTACTAGGGGCAAAAGCCCCAGGCTAAGAGGGCTGAAGGCTTAGCAATTGTAAATGTATACGTAGGGTTTTGTAGGGATTCAGAGGGATTCATAGGGATTTATAAGGACTTATAAGGTTTTATAAGGGTTTATAGGGTTATGTAGTGGAAGTAATGTAGACCCATGACTAATAAACACCCTCCCTTTAGGGGCCTAAATATCAGGATCCTAGTATGATCCCTACAAAAGGGAGGGTTTTTTTTAATCAGGGGTCTGGGTTAGTGGCTAGGCTAGAAGCGAGCAATGGAGCCGTAAGCACATGGGATCAAATGAACGGCTGAACTATCGTAGAATTTCCTAATGCTTGCGCGGCACCTGTCACAATCGCGGCACGTGCAAGAGCAGGCATAGGAACTGAGCTCCAAAAACAAAAGCTTCCTGCCTTCTTGCGTGTGCTACTTGTGGCCGGGTGTAGGATTTAGGGATATTAACTGCCCACCCAATATAGAAGGTCTCTTTGGGACATATTTAATGAGAGCCCGAAGTTTCGTCCTCCCCTATGAAACCCTAAAGCCCAGAAGCTGCAAGATCCTAGGCCTGAGGTCAGGGCAGCCATGCACCCAATCTGCACACCGGACCTCAGAAAATGTTCCAATCTCAGGGTTTCACTTCACGAAGTCATATATAGGCATGTGTATATCTATATAGATATATTTGTGTGGTTTAAGCTTATACGGATAAAAAAATGTGCCCATCTGTAAGTATGTGTATGTATGTACATATAGCTTATAGAAATAAACTATATGGGGATACGCAAAGGCGTGAAAGTACTGGAATTTGGGGCTTAGGCAAAACTCCCGCAGGGGACCCTTTCGGATGCTGGATCCTTCTGATGGGTGTATAATGAAAATTGTGTAGGAGTTTCCAGAAATAGGGAGCCCACATAGGCCCATCAAATCGGACAAGCCTTACAATAATGCTCCTAGGAAAGGGACATAACTATTGGAGAGCCCGAAATTGGGACAGTGGCGATTGCGGTCTGGTTTTGAGGAACCCTGGGAAGGCGAGATAGGGAGTGCACTTAAGAGACTCAGCATTCGGCATTTCATCTCATGCTGAGGAATGGCGTACAAGTGGTACGGTATGTGACGACTATACTGATGACGACGGTGATGCTGATGATGGTCGGTTGAAACGTCGTGTTGATGATGATGGTGATCACGATGCTGAGAATGTTTTCAAGGATGATGATGACGATGACGGTGATGGTGATGACAACGATGACGACGACGATGATGATGATGATGCTGATGATGATGATGCGTAGCGGAATGAAGACCAAGCTGTCGTGGTTGCAGAGGATCGGAGACAGGGCCGTGACGGCCTCCAGCCTCTCAGGGCATTCTCTGTGCCCTGCTTCACATGAGCTATAGTCTGAACTCCTAGTATCCCCCTTAATAAGCCCTATAGTAGTCCCCTATATAACCCCCTTTAAGGAGTTTAGACTATAGCTCACATGGGACTCGCCGGAAAAAAAAGCGCCGAACTTCGCGTTCCACCGTTGCAAACTCCGGCTCCTCACCAGTGGCCGTCTCCAAAAGCTGGGGTACGGTATGTGAATATGCGACTATAATGATGACGACGGTGATCATGAGGATGAAAATGTTATCAATAATCATGACGACGACGATGATGATGATGACGATGATGCTGATGATGCTGATGCTCCTTGGACAGTATCATTATTAGTATTATTTATTGAAATTATTATTATTGTTATTCTTCATATTATTAAATTTTTTTGTTATTAATATTATTATTGTTGTTATTCATATTATTGTTTTTGTTATTATTAATATTATTATTATTATTGTTATTATTCATCTTATTCTTATTGTTATTATTCATATTACTATTGTTGTTATTATTCATATTATTATTACTGTAATTACTAATATTGTTATTCTTGTTATTATTAATATTCTTATTATTGTTATTATTAAAATGTATATTATTATTGTTATTAGTAGTATTACTCTTATTGTTATTATTAATAGTATTGTTATTATTCATATTCATATTATTATTATTGTTATTATTAAATTTCTTGTTATCATTCATATTATTATTATTGTTATTATTAGTATTCTTG
>CAJNIZ010045724.1:17626-43331 GCA_905231905.1 Symbiodinium pilosum | reverse complement strand
TAGCTTTTTGCGGGTGTTCAGCATGGCTTACACTACACGTTGCCGCGCCTGAGCCCTGGCCAACTGGGAGGGCAATGGTTCGTGAGTGCACTGAGTAAACGTGTCAAGACTTCTTGGCCGGCGTGCCGGCCACAATTCAAGGTGTACATCTCCATCGCAAATGTGGCGAAGCGAGAAAAACTAAAACCAGCACAGGAGGCAATGTTTCGTCTGCAGACTGGCAGGTTTTGCCAAGACATATGGTTGTTTCCCTAAATAGGGGGAACCCGAAAAAGACCCACAATACTGTAATCCGTGTTACAGGGATCCTCAAAAGGTGCCCCTAATTCAGGGAAACCCCCATATCATCGAGTCTCTAGGCGGTCCATGTGCTTTCACGGACCACGGTCCATCAGCCTAGCAGGACCAGACATGGCTACATGGCACGAAGCTGTCAACCCATGGGTACCTACAGAATATGATAACGATTGCGTTTATCGTGTTACTATCACTATGACGATCACTATTACAATTCTTATTACCATCACTACTCTATCACTGTTACCATTAGTAGTAGTTTTTTTTGCTATATATTGCTACTACTATTACTATCATGCCCTGCCTCTTGCTCGACTTGCCTTCTGCTGCTACCTCCGACCGTCTGTGAGCAGCAACTCTTTAAGCCAACTGCAAGAAAGGCAACTGTACCGTAATAATGCTAATAATCAATAACAACAATAACAATAACAATAACAATGCGGTGTATGGTTCTCGTTTTGCAGGTGTTCACTGCTTTCGGTACTCCTAAGAAAGGTGTTTCGCAGCAGTTCAGGCTAGCAATAACATTCGATTCACCATCTTCCATGTACTTCCTGCTATGCTGGGTTCGCCCCTAAAGCCCTTTGAAAAATATTAGTATATAGGGTCCCCTATTAAAACCATGAGGGAAAATATGAAATATCCTAGGGGCCTACCCAGTATGAGGGAAGAATCTCCTTAGCACCAGGCATGGTCATTCATTCGTCCAGATCACCCAGCGTGCCTGACCAGAAGGCAAGGGCAACACATAGGGGTTTCCTAAAATTAGGGGTACCCTTTTGTAAAATCCCAAAAATAAGGATTATACTATTTGGGGGTCTATATTGGGGTCCCCATATTTTGGGAAACTACCACATGCGCCTTGGGCTTGTTGCATCCTGCCCTAAACCCTAAACCCTAAACCGTGTGGAGACCCCCCCTGACATGCTGGGCCAACCTGTGGAATTAGAATTGGCTCATGCCTGTCACAATATGGGTGGTTGTCAAAATTATGGTCCCTTTTTGGGTACCCTAAATATTAGGTGCCGTATTATAATAGGGATCCAAAAAGGGGACCATAATTCTGACAACCAACAATATGTTGAAATTGTGTTGTGACGGCCTGGGTTCAAGGGATCCACAAACCACTGCACATGCCGCACGTCGATCTCTGGGTGCTGATCACCTTAAGCCATCTGGTGGCGCCGGGAGCTGTAAGGCTTCTATCATTGCCACTGTTCCTCACCTTCTTAACCTCCTGCTGCAACACCTGTGCTGACTACGCCAGACTGCCGCCACTACCAATTCTTTTCCACTTAGCCTTCCTGGGCACCCCAACCCTAAACCATCATAGTCCCCCTTAAGTAGATAGACTATGGGATATATGGGGATCTTATTATAACATACCCCAAGCCAAATTCTGTCTACTTAAGGGGGACTATAATCCTAGCCTAATCACAATTCTCACGGTGCTTGTTCCAAAGACTCAGCTTGCAGCCCTCGAAGACCCGGCTCCATCTGGCAATTGGGGTTATATAGGGATAATGGAAAAGAAAACGGAAACTACGTTATATTGGGTTTGGGGTCTATAGTATACTGGAATAATGTTGGTGTAGTATTGGGGTTATATAGGGATAATGGAAAAGAAAATGGAAACTACTATAATGGGATTATGTGGGGTTTAGGGTTTAGTTTGCGCATTTTCAGGTTCGCCAAGGAAATCAGTCTGCCAACGGTGGAGAATCAAATGGAAGAGAAAACGGAACATGACATGAAACCGTAGGTCCCTTAATCGGGTTATAGGGATACATAAGGTTTGGCTTATGAATACACAGATGGAAACGAATATAGAAATGGGCGCTAACCTTCTGAGGGGTGCTAACCCAAGAAGGTCTTCTTGATGTACAGCTTGTGGGTTGCAGCTTTTGGTATGGCACCTTTGTTACGCGGCATCACAATGGCTTTGTGACCCTACAAGATGCAAGATTGACAAAGGCAGACCCTGAAACCTCAACCTTAAACCCAAGTCAAGTTGATGGCAGCCTGTAGAAACCCGGCTTCCATTTCATCGCTAATTGTCTTTTGCACTTGATTCTCCATTCTCCAAAAGATTATGTATCCCTATTCAGTGAACCCTCAAACAACCTTGAGACATACGGCAGAGGCAAGCCTGAGCGGAGCAGATCTTGCGATAGCACTAGCTGCCCCAAGAACTTTTTGTGAAGCTGCAGATGGAAACCCAAAACCTGAATTAGGATGCTTCAGATGTAAACTCTGTGTCTGAAAGTCTGACCCTAGCCCTATATAGAATCCCGATATAACCCTCATATGACGTAGGACCTTCATGTCAACATGCCGGGGCATCCTATCCAGCGTCTCCAGCTTGAAGATGGTTACCTGGATATACCTGTGGCAAAAGGTTTAGGGCTTAGGTCTTAGGGTCTGGGTTTTAGGGTTTAGAGCTTAGGGTTTAGGGAGGGCTTGAAAGTCAAAGACTGTAGCAAACGTGATGATGGTTTTTGTGCTAACAATAATGATGCACTTCTGAGGAGTCCTAAGCTCTCAGAAATTCTCCACGATCCTGGTTTCTGCGTGACACTCTGTTAACCGTTCCCCTGTCTGTAGTGCTTCTCAGGAGTTTTTTCTATGTTCTTCTACATGTTCCAACGAACCCTTGCAGTGACCAGTACTGTTTGGATCGCAACCCTTCAGTTCCACAAGCTTTGCCCAAAGTGCCTGCCATCCTCCTTGGACTCATCTATGTACCACGTCGCATCGTCCGAGTTGATCCGGTGTGCCAACGTTCCTTGCTCTCACTAGGTCTTCAACCCAATCGACTTACTCCCTTAGGCCCAATATCAGGTTTTGTCCCTGCCATCTCACACTGCAAGAATGCGAAGCACCAGCACCACCAAAACCACCACCAGGTTGTGGATGCGTTGCTTCAACCCCAAACTACAACCATGCCAGGAGCCAGGCCATGCAAGAGCTCCAGCGTCTCGCCGCCGACCTCTCATATCTGTTTCCACCAATGCACGCCAAAAGTCACAAAAACATGAAGGAATGATGAAAGTATTTTGACTTCGGTATACAATTGGGACCCTCCCTGAATGGCAGAAACTTTCCTCCATGCAACATTAAATGTATCCGCGGCCGACCGGGCACAGTTCGATGAGATGGACTAACATGGACATCCTTTTTGTGCAATTCACAAGAACCGCCACTTGGTCGTGGACGGCGAGGTCCACTTGGAGACGATGAGGCAAAGCTTTAAACCTCAATTGGGCCAAAGTCGGAGTGGCGGGTACCAGTACCAAGGAAAGCCAAGGGGACAAGAAGTATCCACCGCCCAAAGATTGCACCTAGATGCCACCTCTCCAGGGCTCTGCCATGTCATGTTGTTGGAAAGACAGTCTCCGCCCAGAAACATTGCTCGCAGTAGGGTTTCCTTGGAGAGGCCGAACCCCATGGGCACAACTCGGGCATCTTTGTAATGCATACATAGCACATCATCCCGTAACACCTCCCTTCTCACGTTCGCCGGTCATTCATCTGTAGTCCTTCTCGGGATGGCTGAACATTAGGGGGCTCGGAGTGTGGCCCGGTTCAGCAAGTGCTTGTTCCGCTTGTAGCAAAATTTGTTCGGCAATCTTTGATGCAGCCCCAAGTGCGTTATCACCGTGCTACAGAAATCAGCCAGAACGAATGCCCTGGACTCAGCTTGTGCCAAACCATGCCTGTGCAGCCTGTTTCCCTTTATCCTCCTGTCAAAGTTGCCACAAAGCATGCGGTGTACCCAGGTGTCAAAGCTTTTGAGGCCACAGGCATCAAGAGTCTTGCTGGGAGCCCAGCTTGATGTCTTTGCCCCGAATCTCTGTGCCGACAGGTATTCTAATGTGCACCTTCGCTGGCAACATAATGCAATTTCCTCCGTGCAAGTAGCCCTGCGGCTTCAAAATATCAGCCTGTTGCCCGTACTGGCTTTTGCAACTTGCGCCGCCTTCTAATCTAAGGCATCTCAGACAAACAAGCAGACACACAAGCATGCCTCGTTCCTGGTTTGAAGCCAGATATACTCCTTCTTGTCGCTGCCTGGATATGCGAACATGCGACTGTGTCCTCAATCGGTAGCTGCAGTGGGATGCGCCCAACCCAGCCAAGCCAAAATCTGCTTGCTTCTGGCAGAAGTCTCTTTGACTCAAGCAGGCCTGTCTTTTCTCGGGCTGGACCAAGGGGGCCTTCAAAGAAACAGCAGGAAGCGCTTCTTCATCAAGGTCACAGTGCAATATTAGGAGCACGCCCTTACTATATCTTACTTGTGATCCTCCCAACTCTGCTACTTTTTTGCCAGCCTGCGCAGCCGAAATCTTTGGATGGCTTTGCCATCGTGCTGACAGATGCCTGCCAAAGTGAAGAGGCAGCTGCAGCAAACAATCTGAGCCATGCTGGCTTGCCTCACAGCAACGTTTCCACAAGCAGTCTATGGCAACATGAAGTGATGACTCTCAATCCTGACACCCGGCTTGTTTGTGGGATTCCCTCTCACCTCTTTGCTCCACGGCCCTCTGCCCCAATATGACACGGCACCTCAGATGCGAGTTTATCCAGAGATGCACAAGTGGTCATGGCCACCTGAGGTTCAGGCACACACGAAACGTTATCAGTGTGCAGACAGGCCTCAGCGCTTCCGTGTTTGGACCGTGCGGAGCCATCGGCTTGAGCTTGCGCAACTGCCAGTACCACTTCACGCTTTCCAGGCTCCTCGCAGGCAATCGATGGTGGCCCTTGGTCCCAGGCCGTGTGGGTACGCAAACCCCTTTGCCAGGAAATTTATGCTAACTTGCTAACTTTTCGCTGATGCTACAGGAGGTCAGGTGGGCTGCTGTGCTCATGCATGCAGTAGCTGCAGCAGCTCCACAGATGCCACCACAGATGCTGCTTGTGGTGCGCGCCGTAACCCTATATAACCACATAGCACGCTTAGCTACCCGGCTTGAAGCGGTCGCCCTTCTTTGCCTCCCCTGGCTGACAAGAAAGCAAGATCGCCGCATGACTGTGCAGCTTCATGCCACAGCTCCCTTACCGATGTCTCTTCATGCAAGAATCAGAGTGCCCACGTGTTGGCATCAATACGAGGAGCCAAATGTGACCGCTTCGCAGACCCCCCGCTTTCCGCACACCCCATACCAATCCCAAAGGCAAACATCCTGATCCCAGGTCCGTGTAAATTTCATCCACCCCGCTTTAGGCGCTGAGCCCTGTAACCCTTCAAGCACTGACGTAGCCAGAGTCCTTGCTGGTGCAGTAATGTCTGTTCTATCTTGGTACTGCATAGGCATCTCATACTCTATTGAGGAAGCCCCGGCAATTTTCGAATGCTTCACAACCAGGATGGGAAAACCGCTCGTGTCTTCGAGGTCTTCACCCGGCTTGAACTGCTTCCTCGGGCGCAGCACGTTGGAGTCTCAAAGCTGGCAAGACACACACACACACACACATGGCACTTCAAAGCAAACTGTGACACACTAATTTCAAAAAGCCGCTCTGCCCAATTCACGCCCTCCTTCTTGAAGGACACCACATAGGTTTCCTGCCAAAGCAGCAAGCCCGACGCCTCTCGCCTTCTCTGGAAGAGCATAGCAACTCCATAGGCTTGCATGCCTACAGCCCTGCAAACTACAGGGCAAATTGAGCGGGGCGGGCACAAACAGCTAGGCGGTTCCTGACAATACAGGGCTTTTCCCATACTTACTAAACCTCTCAAACACACTGCCGACATAGTCACATCGTAAACACCCACCAGAAAAGGAAACATGAACTCAACAGGCTGCAGGTCCTCATGGAACGGGTTCCAACCCTTCGTGGGCGAGAACCGCACAGAGACCTGAAAACGAGGAAAGGCGCAATGGGGATTGCAATTGCGGTCGTGAGTTGCACTGGTGGTTGCGGCGGCGGTAGTATACGGAAGTAGTACTAGAAGTAGTAGTTGTAGTAGTAATAATAATAGTATATAATAGTAATAATGAGTCGTCGTCGTCGCATTGGTAGCTGTGGTCACCGCTGCAGCAGCAGCAGCAGCAGCAGCAGTAGTAATTAGTAGCAGCAGCAGCGATAGCAGTTGTAATTGTAACAGCTGTTGTTGTTGTTGTTGCCAGTTGTTGCTGCTGTTGCTGTTGCTGCTGTTGCTGCTGTTGCTGCTGCCGCCGCCGCTGCGTTGCATCTGGACTCGCCTTCCGCAGCTCTCAAGTCTCCGAGCCCCTGGCATCGTAGGTTCCTTCAGCTTTCAGGCTGATGCCCTTAGCACCACACAGGCGTCGCTCTGCTGCCAATAGCAGCAGCTCTCAATGAGAAACGATGATGCTTTGAGACGTATACTATTACTCTTAGTGTTGCTATTACTATTACTAGTACTAGTACTATTACTGTTACTATTACTGTTACTATTACTATTACTGTTACTATTACTATTACTATTACTATTGCTGTTACTATTACTATTACTATTACTGTTACTATTACTCTTACTGTTACTATTACTGTTACTATTACTATATGATGCAAGGAGCCAGGGCCATGACAAAACAAGGAGCAATACTGTCAGAAATGAGGGCCCTTATGCCATTGAGGATGCCAACCCACCTGAGCTATAGTCTAGACTCCTAGTATCCGCCTTAATAACCCATATAGTAGTCTCTTATATATTCCTTTACAAAACCCCTTTAAGGAGTTTAGACTATGGCACACCTGCTGCTGAGGCTCATGGGGCGCTTTGGGCACGGAGGCCAGCCCTTAGCAACCATGAGGTCAAGAGGCCAAGGCAGCGGTTCGACTAGGGTTCATATTATAATCCCCGTTAAGTAGATGGAATTTGGGGTATATGGGGATCTTATTATAATATCCCCAATGCCATATTCTATCTACTTAAGGGGGACTATAGGGTGTAGGGCAACAAACCTGTTTGAGGACTAGCAAGGCGGCAGCTCAAGGCCGACTCACGCTGCTGTGGCTTGCTGACCATCCAGGTACTGAGGCGTCCCAGACTGTTGAGCTTCGGTCTCTCAAGTCTGACAGATTGGATCCTCTCTCTCTCACGTGCTCAGGGGGACCTGTCAGATGCAGATTGCTGAGGGCCAAGCCTACCTGCTCATGTGGCACATAGCACCCAGCTTGTTAGTGTTAGTGCATATGGGTTAGCTCCTAGACTCTGAACAACAACCTGCACAGACTGCACGTGGCGAGCTTCTCAGCTTCCGGCTGCCTCGAAAAACTTTGCGTCCCAGCCAGACAATCAGAAGAGCAACCCTTGGCCAAGCAGGCGTCCAGGGGCTCTGCGGTTGCTGAGGTACGTAGGGCTATCTAGGGCTACTGTGGCAGTACCATCATGATTACTGTCGGGACTAGTAGGGTTGATGTCACTCTGCACACGGGGATGTAGTGTATTGCCTGGCTCGGACTGCAAGCTGTGCCGTGAACTGGTAGATGACAAAGCGATTGAAAGGAGCCGGTGACCGTCTCTCCATCCCATTTAGGATTGTGGGCTCCCAAACCCTGGAGCGCCAGACATCCTAAGAATCGCATTCCGGGAAGGTTCCGCTTCCTCAAAGCCAATACAGCCGGATATGCCACTTTTCTCGGAGATGGTTTTGGATCGCGGGCGGAAGGGAGGTGGGTTCCAACTTGGCAGGCTAGGCAAGCGACTTGCCCCTTCCGGCTGCAGCACATTTGGCACCACACCACTCCCGGAAGCCTGCTATGCTAAGAGTAGCTGGTGAACCAACATCGCTCTGAATCAGGGGATCCTGAAGTATATCATCTGTGGAGAGGGCCTCGCATATCTTAGCTGGCAGAAAAGATTTGGCGCGGCAAGTTTGAGCGCCGGACGGCCCTTGCATTGACAACCTTGCCGAAACAATGCGACGTCAGACCACGGGAGAATCAAAGAAAGTGAAATAGGAAATCCTGGTTCCTTTTAAAATAGAGAAATGGTAAAGAAGATGGACAATGAAATGGAAGCTACTACTCACCAATTACTTATGGGAATACAGAGGGTGATTTGTGGACAATGCCTAATCATGGAGAAAAATCAAGGGCGAACCAAATCCATAGAGTGGTTCCTATCAATAAGGGATCCCACATGATAGTGGACCCCAACAGCCCAGAAAGCCTACAGAGTTGATCTGTGTCAGCCTCAGCACGACATGGAAGGTACTTGCGATGACCACTGGGGCTATTGCTCCACCATCCGTGACAAAGCGCGAAGCAACCTGAGCGCGAAGGGAACACAGAACAGGAGACCTCGCAAATTCATGTGGCACCTCCTTCAAGCTTGAAACTCCTCAGGCGGCCGCCAAAACACATGAAACGAAAGAGGGACTTCATGAAAGTGGTGCAACATAATGTCTTATAACAAATTTGACGTGCTAGGCGAGAACACGCTTAGCTGATCGCAGATGAGAGGCTTGTTTCGCACTGTCCGTACCAGTTTCGACTTGGACAGCACTTTCTTCGGCAACATCCTTTGTCCAGGATCTGCGGCACGTGTCTACAGCGGTTGACAAGCCAATGCCTTCGCCAACAAGATTGGGTGCTTTGGCTCAGGCTGTCGCAGCAGGGCGAGTGTCAAGACAATCATCACCAGTATCGTGTCAAACATAAGCACCAGTATCAGCGGGACCTGGGCTCAGGCCAATGTAAGTGAAGAGCCAAAGAGCGAAGGGACCTTCTCCCCCTCATGCTGGGGACAGGGCGCCAGGTGGCCCCAACATGAACTTGAGTATCCTCATGATGGACAACTCTGCCATGTTTCCGATCCGCGGCCCTCCCTTGTGGAGAGCTTCTGGCCCATCCGAGCCAGCTTCAAACAGGCTGCAGAAGCTATTGCTTCCCTCAGTCATGCACAGCGGGACCTTCAAGGAAACCGGCTAACTCGGCAAATGCCAGCATCACAAGAATCAAACTGAGTCAGAGACTAGAGCAGACTCAAAAACTTCCAGGTGCAACACTGGCAGTCACAGGCGTTTTGCCAGTGAATCCTAAAAATGCGCAGGTCGAGCCCAGCCCTCCTTTCCGGTCAGCCAGAAGAGTTCATCAATGGTCTCAGTCTGGGGATTTCTAGGTATATATATATATATAGAGCCCCAATAATTTGAAAATCAACAAAGAAAGAAATGGCAACTGAAATGGAAACTGGGCATGCATGTTGGCTTACAGGTTTCCAAAAATTAGGGGTCCTGTTTGGGCTTCCCAATATGAAGGACGGACAAAAGTGGGGTCTATATTGGGCCCCGCAATTTCGGCAACTACCATCCATCCCTTCTCCTGCTTGTACTTTCAAGTTGCTCAGCATCATTGCAGAATAGGTCCCCTTCTACGCCAATGGGAAGCTAACAGCTCACCTCCCCTTCCCTCCTAAGGGCCAACGTCAGTAGAGTAATCCGAACATTGCGGAAACACATCAGCTATAGTCTAAACTCCTCGTATCCCCCTTAGTAACCCCTTATATAACTGCCTTGTAAGGAGTTTAGACTTGAGAACACATGAAATTTGTTCTTTCAGTCAGTGGGTGGTAACGTCCTTACTATTAGAAACTGCCTGTCCTAGGTGTTGGGCTGAGGGTTTGGGATGAAGCTTTAGGGACCTTAGGGTTTAGGATTTAGTTTTTTTGGTTGCTTTGGCAATACTAGGCATCTGCAGATACATCTCCTATCTGAATTGTAGCTTAGCATGTATTTTGCGCTTGTCACGAGTATGGAACCCACCAGTTGGAGGACCAGGCTAAAATCCCAAGTGTGGCATCCGACGCTCCAATCGTTGACCAGAAGCTCTCCGCAGGAAGCGAGGGCAGGCGAAAATCAGGGAAAATGGTAGGGCAGTTGCCATATATGTGAAATATCAAACTTCTGTACCAGACGTCCAGATTTTTGGACACTTGCACTTCCACATCTTTGAACTAGTGCATTGACAATGGATTCCGCTCGTTTGCTCACTCAGGCGTATGCCAAGTGAACGGCGGGAGACTTGTGGACATGAGTGGCAGCATGTCATGGTTTCAGAAAGTATGGGGTCCAAACATGCCAAGCAAACAATGCGGACATCCTTGTGGAAACCGATGGAGACAGCAAGAAGGACCCAATTTTCTGAAACCTCACTGCCGGTTCCGGTCACTTTTGCGTGCCAGGCTTTCGGGCCGAAGAGCGTCCTCAAGCTAGGCTACAACCTATTTCAAGAAAGCACGAAACTACTGGTGCCAGCAGGAATAAGTGGTAGTTTCCCAAGATGGGGGGGGACCCCAATACAGTATAATCCTGATGATAGGGATCCCCCAAAAAGGTGCCCCTCATAATGGGAATCCCGAGCAAGTTCATTGGAATGCATGGTTGTGCTACACAGTACGGCCAGGAGTGTACCAACCCCTCCGCACAGCAATAGCTTGGGCTGGGTCCGTACATGAGGTTGCCAGCTGCCACCTGTCAGCACTATGGAATTTACAGACTGCAGCAGTTTCCGTCAACAGGCGGACCCCAATACGGATCCCAAAATGCGGCGATCTGACCCCCAAAAGTGGACCTTCAATTCTTGGTAAGGTACTGCCCTAATCTTTGGGAAGCCCGGAAGCCCCAGGTGTCGAAGATCGTCCGAGCTCTTGGCCAGTACGAGGCTCAAGGCAAAAGTCCAGCGAAAATGCTGTGGCCTCTCAGCTGGTGGCACTCACTTGAGCTACAGTGGCCCTAAACCCGAAACCCTAAGCCATACTACACCACCAGAAGTCCAGAATGGTCTGTTGGTAACATCAAAGTTGACAGTAACTCTTATGCACCCGCTGCATTGGCGCGGAAGCACTGGCGCCCGGCTTCAGCAGAGGCAGCGGGCAGCAAAAGACCAGCGCCTTCAGAAAGACAAACTGCACATGACAGCCACCTAAACCCGCCCAAAGCTGCTTCACCACTCGCACTCACATCTCAAGAAGCTGAGCAGGTTGGCGCTGAGCGGAAGCGCCGCAACCTCGGCGCAACACCAAGTTGAGAGGAAGCTTATAATTAAGGTTCTTTTGGGCCTTGCTAAGCTAAGACACTCCCATTTGCGAATGAGAAATTTTGGTCTCGGCAGCTGGCATTCGCCAGGACCACGGTAGCGGCCGAGGCCCTCCTGACCAAACGAAGCGCCGAGACGCTGAAGATTACGTTGCACCTTGGTCAACATGAATAGCAGCTGACATGTTCCTTTAACAAAACACTTTACTCACTTTCCTCCAGCTCAGGTACGCATCGGCGGATTATACTCAAACCGCTCATGCCGAGGCTGGCGCACCCAGTATGTAAGGGCAATCCTTGCAAAGCTTCAGCAGTGATGTTCGCCAAGAAAGACCCCACATGAAACACACTCAACTCAGTGGACCTTGCTCTAAACTGAACATGGTTGTAGCTGCCCATTAGCTATCGGTCTGCCTGTGATCTCTTGAGTATGAAGTCTGCGAAAGATCAGGCCGGAAGGCAACTAAAACATCTTTAACCCAGATCCCTGATTAATAAACCCCCCACCCCAACAGGGATTATAATAGGGTTCCTAACATTAAGACCCTTAAACGGAGGGGATTTATTAATCATGGGTCTACATCAGGTGTACTTCACACCATGACTGGGTTTTAGGACGCCTACACAGGGACTTGCGCACTTTTGCTCACCTGCCACAAAAAAAGGTGTACATTCCCAAGCTTCCTTCAAAGGCCTCTGCAGGAACCCAACAGTTTGAGAAACCCATAGAGACAGCACAGAAAAGTTACTGGCTCTTAGTAGGGGGTAAGGAAATATAATCCTATACTATCCTATATACTCCCTATTATAATATATTTCCTTACTCCCTACTAAGAACCAGAAAGAAGAGCCCGAGGACTGAACCACGGCACAAGGGGTAATCTCCGACCCATCACGTGCTGCGCCCCTTCCTCGGCTGGAAGGTTGCCTAGTACTATCAGTACTAGAATTGCTGGTAATGTTTTCACTACTACTACTACTACTACTGCTGCTATTACTAACTCCTACTACCACTGCTACTACTGCTACTACTAACTCCTACTACCACTGCTACTACTGCTACTACTACCAGGAAGTGCATGGGAATACTTTTTTTGTATTCCTGCCTCAAGGAATACTTTCTGTTGAGTACAGACAAAATGTATCCCGTAGCGCCACCACAAAATCAGTATTCATGGGCCTTTTGGAACTGGGGTCCAATGGGCTCAACTAGTGAAAATTGAGTGCGCTTTTGTTTCACCATTTTGTTGGGTTAGTACGGGTACGAATTTGTTTGGATAAAGAATTTCAACATTTGTTTCACCAGTTGGCACCCGACGCTGAAATGGGCATCCAAAAAATGTCCCAACTGTAGGACTCAAAACCTTCAATACCTAAACCTTCAATACCTTGAGGCCACATTTAGGCTAATAACAAAATATTGCCGCAACCAAGAATGAATTCTGTTTGAAAAAATATTCTGTTTGCTAGGAATACAAAAAAGTATTCCGCTGCATTCACTGGTATTGCTACTAATAACATCAACCCTACTAGTCTGTGTCATCGGAATATCCCAATACTGACTACGATAACGTCCTATTCGCCGTCTGCTGGGGCCCAGGCCCACAGCAACTCAGGCTGCATCTGACTGGGGAAGGCCAAGGGGAAGACGAGCAGTTGAACCTGACAGTGGCCAACTGAGTGGTGCGCTTTGACCCAAGTAAGACAGGGAACTCATATGATTTTGAGGTCTATTTGAGGAACCACAAACTAAAATCATCTGAGGAATATTGGACCATCATATTGGTAATCATGCAAGCGTTTTCTTAAATTAAGGTCATACCCCAATACACCCACATGGAAGTTTCTCAAGCTGGGAGCGCTTTCAGCGAATCATGCACACCTTAGTGTGAGAAACTCTCACGGCCTGCCCTATGGGGTGAAGGACGACTACGCAATAATCCCGCAATGTGAGCTATAATCTAAACTCCTTAAAGGGGGTTACATAGGGGATTATATAGGGAAGTATTCTAATAGGGTTATGGATTAAGGGGGATACTCGGAATTTAGACTATAGCTCATGTCATATGACCCTGATGACCCATCCTTTCCTTCTCCACGAGGCACGACGTGAGGGCTTCTGGCTTTGTGGAGCCGACTCTTCTACAGTAAGACTCTATATACAAGGTCTAGGGTAACTAGTGGCCTGCTACTCAAACCCCATGCAAATCACGGAGCTACACAGCGCCCTTCTGAAGGTTCCCCTACCAGAATGCCTGCTGTCACCCCTGGTTCATGTCAGATTTTGTTTTCGATCCCTTGGTTATTGATACTTCAAATATACTATAACATATTATAGCATACTGTAGTAGACCAGGGTAGAACAAAATATATGCACAATTTGCCTCCACCATACTTGCAGCATTGAACCAGCATTGCTGTCAGCCAGCAATTTTCATCGACGATTAAGATTACTTCAGATCGCTGGCAGAACCAGTCCTCCATGACTCGTATTGACTCGAACATCTCAAACCCTAAACCTAGACTCGTGGGGTTTTCCCAGGTCTTCAATCCAAGGTCGTGGTTTGGTGTGAACTCCATGAACAGGAGGAACCCTGGTCCAAAGAGTGTTCGTTCTCTCGCTGTGTCATGCAACTTATGCAACTACGTAACTACAAAAAAAAATCATTTGAGGGCGCTGCTATAAACGTCATGGACCCCTCGTGCAATGCAAGTCTTCGGAGACAGTGAAGCACTACTTATTTTAGAAACCAGCAGGAGAGCTGAGAAGCAAACCATCAGCTGGATTGCAGCCGCAACAGTGGAAACCAACAGGATTTGCGGCTCCTCCCAGAAAGTGGTCTGCAGCGATGCATGGCACAAACGATATGATGCTGGGATGTGGGTCCGAAAGACCTCCACATGCGTGAGGTGTTGGACTTGCAGGGCTCACTAGTACAAACGTGCTCTGGACACTGTTTGGACTCAAGCGCAGCAGCATCACGTGGCAGTCTTTTGTGCTTCGATGGTCTTCATCGACATCACCTGGGACTGAGACGTTCTGGAGCTAAACGCGTGAGACCCGGATTGTTGGGCTGCGGTCCGCAGATCAAAGTTCTTCCTCCTCATCACGTTCGCCATCCAACTCCTCGTCCTCACATACCTGGACTCACCCAAGGCTTAAGGATATCGTTGGGCATTGGTGGCTCGACCACAACTACTAGTAATTTACTAGTAGGTGGTATAAAGTATAAAACACGCCTGGCCACAGGCAAGTATACAAGCACAAAAGTGTGCAAATTCCATTTCTATGAGACTATGAGATTACTATGAGATTTCTGAGGCCAAGGAGCATCGGCCATCTTGGCTCCACAGATGAGCGATGCAAAGTCAATATCAGAAGCTCGCCCGCCCTTTGGCGTCGAGATTACCTGCTTCGGACACAGGCAATTCAGCGAAGAGATAGGGAATCATGTGTTGGCACCACTAGTTGGAGAATCAGCGACTGAGAACTCCGCATCTTGATCCACGCTTCCATCTTGAAATGCTTGTGCAATAAAACCACCAAAATGCTCCACAAATCCACCTATCCAACATAGGTCACGGTAATTGCGCCTTCTGCAAGAGGCTTTCTTTCCATTCCTTCTGCAGCAAATGCCGGCACGCACTCATGACATCGCCCTGCACAGGAAGGTGCTACACACAATGCAATGCTGCTGGAACTGTTTTGCTTGTATGTAGGCCATCGAAATCTCTCCGATAGTCCGCCAATATAACCCCAAGATACTATAGTAGTTTCCATTCTTGTTTCCATTATCCCAATATAACCCCAATATACTATAGTAGTTTCCACGTTCTTTTCCAGTATCCCCACATAAACCCTAGATACCATATTCCGCCTTTATCTCAGGGCTCATGGCTTTCACGTTGACACGCCCGTGCGCGCTGCCCAGGGCTTCTTGAAAGTCAACGTAGAACTGCTTCCCTTCCTTCTCTACCTAGGCCGTGCGCATCTAGTGATGCAAGATCAGGGTCTGCTTGTGTAACCCCGTAGAAATGCCTACATAACCCATAAAATCCCCATTTAATCCAGGTATAATCTTCATGTTAAACAGCTCCTATCGTTGGCTGTGCCTGGCCGAGGTGCCACTGCGAGCTGCTTTGGGAACATCCCTTCTTCACAGGCCAGGTTTAGCCCGCGCTGAAAGGCTGCTCGCTTGTCTGCTTCTGGCATCTTGCCTGGCAGAATCTGCCCAGCACCTTTTTGAACCAGCTTAATCCAGACTTCTCGCAGCTCCGGCCTTTGATCTTGCTGGCAACTTTGCTCTGGAATCCTTAGCGCTCGAGGTCGTGCCACAAAAACATGTGCGCAGCTTAGCAACACAAATCTGCAGAACATGTCTGGCGCTGTAGGCCATGGATCCTTTCGCGGCCAACCGGCCTCAGCTCGCACCGCAAGCTCGCGCACATTTCTCTCATTCTCTGGGTCTTTTCCTCCTTCCTGCCTGTTGCACTTCTTAGTTGCTTGTTTACTCGTTGCCTCCGAGAGTTTTACACCTCTGTGCAGCTTTCATCGCAATTGCTTGGCTGCTGGCACGCAGAGCACGCGAGGTCTTTGCCCCGTTTGCGTAAAGGATCGCCATCCTGATCACTTGCGAACTACTTGTTTTCAAGCAACTGCCTGCAGAACTCCCCAGTCGAGCAAGCGCCACTGAGCATGATTGCAGTGCAGGAGACTTCTTATGGCGTCCCGCGCCTCACTGAAACTCTGCCTGTACCTTCGTTATTCAAGGGCCAGGTACTGTAGCAAAGGCAGGTCTCTGCTCTCAAGTCAGCCTCTGACTCTGCAGCCATCCCCCCCAGTCCCTCAGTACGCTGCCCCAGCGGCTGCTTCAAAAGCCTCTCGGCCTCTTCGCGCTCGAGAGCTTCAGACCCACGTCCAAGTGCCCCCTCTTTCCGCGGAGTCCTTGACAAGGTTTTCGTGCGCGCAAATCAGTGCCTGGGAAGTCCTGATTATGTCAAAACCCACAAAAGAACCGCCCATGCTTTCTGCTGCAAAGAGCGTCTTGGCTGCCCCCAGCAGCCATGTGCAGCTCAGCCAGCAGGCTGCAATCGCGCAGCGCATGGCATAAAGCGCTCAAAGCTCGCTATTGCTGGGTTCTGGCATGAATGCAACAGGTCCTCAAATGGAAGACATTTCCGAAAACATCGGCATCATCAGCATCTCGAACAACAAAATTAATGCTCTGCTTTCAGGGCAGAAAAGTCATGGCGCAAGATGCTGGCAAACCCAGCCCGTCACGAAACTCCAAAACATTGAATATTTGCACAAGTCTGTACTGATGCATTTGAGCAATTGCAACGTGGCTCCATGTCTTCATGCACGACCTCTAACTGCAAATAGCTGCACAGGATGCTCCGTCTCTAAGTTTGGTAGAGGGCTTGGCAAATGAGCTACCCTCTAACCTGATGCACTCAGGTAGAGGTAGCTTTCAGGCTTCAACCTTTTGAGTTCAGTCCTGTGCTGCAAGCTTATCCAAAAAACAGCAGAAACACAGCTTCCAAACCTCCACGCCAGATGATGCCCTCTGCCGCTCTTTCTGGAAGATTCTGTCCTGCAAGCTCAAGCTTTCAAAGACTGTAGCAGCTTCGCTTTAAAAGGGGACTATCTGCCCCAACCTTTCTTCTGCAAACCTGCTGCGACAGTCGACACTTTGATGAAAGGATTTTGGTAACCCCAACCCCCAAAATTAGGACCCTATGACTATCATATGATGGTTGTAGGGTCTAATCCCTACATCAAAGAACTACAGGACTATGTGTCTACTTGAGAGAGCCCTGGTGGACCATAATTCGGCAGAGCCCAACATGGTGGCTTCTGTACAAGCCGTTTTGAGAAACCCAACATGGGGGTTTCTCCAAATGGCGAGCCCTTAGAAGACCTAGGAATATGCTAGTTTCCTTAGATAGGGGGACTCCAATATAGACAAAAAATACTATAGTCCTTAGTATGGGGGCCCCCCCAAAATGGCACACCTAATTTGGGAAACCTTCATCGGTAGGGTGGGGGGCCCTCATTATAGACTGTACACATCTACACACCAGTGCGTAGAAAAAAAAACCTTGCTGAAAAACCAGGCAGGCATATTGCAAAACACCAGCGTCATCTATAGCAATAGGTCCGGGGGATTTCGGTCATAACCTATGTTCCCCCCAGACCACTACTAAACATATGAGTGTATAATAACTCTTTGCATTATGCTACACTACGATTAACACAGTATTCCTAAGAAATAAAAAGATAACTTGAGTGGGTTCCGACCTTGCTGAAGGTATAAACCTAAACCTTAGGTGGACCCCCACGCAGTAATAGTGACTATAAGGGATGATGTTATGGGTTTATGGTTTAGGGTTTGAGGGGAAAAAAAGTAACTACAAGGGATGATAAAGATCATTTTAGGGTCCTCTCATATTCGATATATTCCTATTATGCTTATTACAGGGTGGGGGGTCCTCCTGACCTAAACCCTAAAACCTTGCCGAAAAGCCGTCCTTGAGAGTCACTGCCATGGCTAGCAGTCCGTAGGCCCCTGGGGGCTTACTGTGGCTTGTATAGGGGTATATAGAGATGTATAGGGCTTACACAGAACATATAGGGCAACATAGGCTTTAAAAAGGATCATTACACGGTAGGGATCATGGAAAAGTGCAGAATTCATCTTGAAGTCTTGACTGTCAGATGTAGAGGTGGGCAAAAACTTGCATTTCCTGCTTCGACGGATTCCTACATTTAGATTTCAGGGCTCTGGAGGGAATGTAGTGACCAATTTCGGTACACAGCCATGCCCATCTGAGTCGCACACCTGCGCACTGCAACACATCCTTGCAGCTGTGTTCTCACAAGCTACTTCTTATGACATGAGGCAAGGCGTGCAACGTCATGCAACTGCTATGGATCAACTAAGGCTGCTGCATGCATTGCGACCCCATGATGCCACAAGGAACCTCATTGGCAAAACGTTGATGGGAAAACATGGCTCTTGTGACAGAGTATTGGGCACTTTGTGCTCCCGACCACGGTGCAACGAACCAATCGACAGCTACCATGCTTCTGCGTCGAGCATGGGCACCAGTTTGGCAAATCCCTCTTTCTTGTTGACGCATATTTTCAGCAAAAGGCAACGGTATTGCGGGTAGGTGTCCATGCAACGGCAATAGACAGGCTGACATCAAGCAGAAAAAATGCCTTGTCCAAGTTTGGGCCTCTTGCGCACTTCATGTGCCCGTGCAGCAGAACAGACCCCCATTCGGGGGAATCTGTAGAATACCAGGCAAAGCTACGATGCATCTCACCTGTTCCGTGTGACTCCTGCCTAGCGCTATCAGCACTCTGTCGGCAAGGCTTGCTGGCTAGGCACCTGCAGGTAGGCCAACGGCGACGAGAACGCCCAGCAGCACTGTTGCAACCTTGAGTGAAGAAAGGCTTGGTATGTATGGCTGCGGAGAGCCGAGGACGTTAATCTGGTTTAGCTCCCAGAAATTTGCACTTTGAAAGCTGAGAACATGTTGGACCTTGCGAAGTCAACCCCACTCCCATCAGCTTTTCCATGTTGGGGGAGGTGCTCACCCGTGCTTGCAAACAGCTGCTCGCATTGTTGGTCTTTGTTGAGGCAACAGCCAAGGGGGCTTCATCCACCGGACTTTAAGGCCGGCACCCCCAGGAACTGGATAGGGGTGTAACGGCGGCCGAGCAGAAAGACCTCGCATCAGCCCAGGAATGCCACTTCACGCAACAGAAGCTTGTCATCACACCCCACACTCTCTCCACACCAGCTTCCCAAGTCAGCCAGGAAGACACTGAAGGCGACGGTATAGGGCACTACGGACTGGTTCAGCACCTGGCCAGACTACCCGCGGCCGAATCACATCTCATGCGTGTCGTTTGCTGTTTTGTTCCAGCCAAATCCATCACACTGCAGTCAAAGGGAGACTTGCTCGGTCATTTCTTTCTACATTCTTCTACCTAATCCTCATCTTGGTGGCAAGCAGAGGATCTTGCACAGGCTTTTGCAGACCACCTATGAGGCTTCATGTCATGTGACCTGTATCCATGATTTGTTGGATTTATTTAGGGGTAATATTGGCATAATGGAGAAGAAAATGGAAACTACTATAATGGGCTATACAGGGGTATGATAACAGGGGATATATAGGAATAATGGAAAAGAAAATGGAAACTGCTCTGTATGTTGGGGTAATATGGGGATACACCCTCAACCCTATATCCCGCTGAGCAGGCCTGGACTAGTCCTCCCGGCAACTTGGAAGCAGCAGCAAAGACCAAGGGATAGAAGGCTCCTTCACCTTGGAACTTAAGGCACCAGAGAATCTAGGTACCTGGTTACTGTTGGCTCTAGGAACACATATTCTACCATATTCTGCTGGAATCTACTAAAGCTGTTTCTTGAAGCTCTACTGAGGGCAGAGTTGAATCTCTACGATCAATGCTAATAATCCGGTAATGCTGAAGCCCAAGTCATGAAACCTACATTCACTGGATGATCTGGATGAGCTTGCACCAAAAGATGCTGTCTTCATTTCGCCCGTCATGGAATCTTTGATTCTCACCGTCTCACCCAATTGGATGGGCAGATAGGAAGAACATCTGACACGTGAAGAGGCTGAGCTTTGCGCATGCACCCACTAGCAGCAGCAACAGCCAGTGCGCGGCCACGAACTGCCACATGTCACCTAGCTGATCGACAACTACGTCATGGGGCTTGTAAGTGAATCATGCCTGGAAAGCACAATGAGGGACTTTCATGGAGGGGAGGCGGAAAACGATGTAATACTTGGGATAAGAAAAATTTGTCGGGTTCCAAGCAAATGCAGGAGGTTATAGCATGCCAGGAGTGTATGGCTAACAAATATGCGTACGTGTAACCAAATAAGCAAACACACATTTACAGCCCAACGCACTACGAGGATGCGAACAGGCTGTGAAGGAGTAAGCCGCGTGCTTATCGCAAGTTGTCTCCACGCTCGCCAGGCCAACAGCAGCAGGTATGCAGTCAACCTCATCACCGCGTCTCAGGGACCTCCCCAACGAATTAGAGACTTCCGACGTTTGTTGTGTCCTTGTGAAAGGGATTGGGAGTACTTGCGACGCAAGCTCTGCTTAGGCTCGAGCTGAGCGGCGCTGGTTGCCAGCGACAGAAACAGGGTGTGCCCAGCCATTGGGACCTGCTGGGCTTTTGGCAGGCGTTATATAAGGATTACAGGGGATTATATAGGGAATATAGGGGATCATATAGGGATTATAGGGGATTACTATATAAGGATTCTACAGTGGTTTTATAGGGATGATGGAAAAGAAAATGAGAAAATGGAAGCTACAATGCACCTCACGCTTCTATGCCCCAAACTCCTGGCACTTACCGTTACTATTACTATTACTATTAATACTATTGCTATTACTATTACTATTATACTATTACTATTACTGCAAAGCCTGGGTGCCTGGCTAAAAGAACACGATTCGCAACGCGATTCGCGACGGCTGATGCGACAAAGGTCAACACCAGCATCAGTGTGCTTGACATGCCTGGCAGGGGCTGTGCTCTAGTTTCTGGTATGCAGTACATCTGTACCAGTGTTCGTGCATGGAAGGTAACCCTTTCCCCCTAACACCGAACACCGCGAACTTAGAATACAGGCTCCCCAGAATTCCAAAATCTGAATCTGCCCCTAGATGTTGAATGCTTCTCACGGGGTTTCCAAGGAATTTGTATAAAAGAGTTCCGAGAACAAAATCTACTGGAATTCATGATCTGATTTTATCCCCCCCGTATGTTCGGGTCCTACGAAAAATATCCCACCAAAAAAAAGTAAATGCGGCTTAGCGGATATACTCTAGGGGGAGGGAGGACCTTTTATGTACTACTAAATGTACGCGTACATGCGCTTGTACCTGCATCCGCATGTATGAGCACATGCCTCGATGACAGCTGTAAAGTATAGTCTAGTCGCAAAGCATGATGTTCCACTACACGGTGCCCCAAGTCCAGAACATTTGGTAGTTTCCATAAATAGGGGGACCACAATACAGACCCCAAAAATGCGATAATCCCATTGATGCGGACCCCTAAAATCGTACCCATAATTTTGGGAAACCTTCATTTGTGAGTCAGCCCTGCCTCGGGAATCTCTCCCGGCTGTTGCACCTGCAGCGCACAAACGGTAAAGGGTCTAGGGGGTTTGGGGGTGTAGGGCGGCAACCAAAAGTAAGCACAGCCACAACTAGATGCAAAGTGAGATTCATCTATCCTCAGCTGGCCACAAGCAGGATATGTGCCTGGGTTGTGGTACCTATTGGGCGAATAGTGCCAGTGATCCAATCAACTAGTAGGCCCAAAGCTCTGAGAAGCCACATGCCGCAGCCCAACGCGCTTATAAGCCCTAGAATAATCCTAAATGAAACTATAATCCTTCTTATATGGGGACCCCCAAAATGGTAACCCTAATTTCCTTCAATATTCCTAAATGATACGAGCAGTTGCACACCCGGTCCAGAAGACTTTTGGTTCTTAGTAGAGGAAAGGGAATATATAGTCAGTCCCTATATAATATATTCCCTATTTCCTGCTAACCCCAGTAGGTTTATAAATGATATCCCAATCCCCAACATACTATAGTAGTTGCCATTTTCTTTTCCATTAATTTTTCCCGACTAAGAACTAATAACAAAACGTTGGAAAGCCTCGGGGCCCCCTTGCCGCCACTGCAGCAGCACGTAGCTCCCCGGAATTCCGCATTGGCAAAGGTGGCCGGGACCGCCTTAGCATGAAAGACAAGGTTTAGAGCTACCCTAAACCCTTAACTGATAATAAACCCTAAACCCTAAACCCTACACCAAGCACTGACGGTTGAAGGAAAAAGTCGACGACCGATTGAAAATCACACAAGCAGTTTTTGCCTGCACAGTCAGAGGCCGACCCCGGGTGTATATAGGGGTTACATAAGGGTTATATATGGGTTATATTGAGGTTATATAGGGATAATGGAAAAGAACATGGAAACTACTATGTAGGGTTTAGGGAATAATGGAAAAGAACATGGAAACTACTAATCTTAATAGGGTATGTATTGGGGTTATATAGGGATAATGGAAAAGAAAATGGAAACTACTGTAGTATATTGTGGTCATATATGAGGAATAATGGAAAAGAAAATGGAAACTACTGACCCGTAGAATTTAGAACAAATGCTTAGGTCCACGGAGTAAGGAAGCATTAAAAAATCTGCAGAAACCAAAGCCGTAAACTGATTGGATTTCTGGAAGCTGCAATACAAACTTGTCCTCCTGGTCGGGATTCCATTAGAGGACCCCTTAATCTTGGGGAACCCTACTTGAGCTCTTGATGGGTCTGATCTGGTAGCTCAGGACAGTTTCCACGGTATCTCCCAGAATCCCGTAAATTCACGGTAGCCATAGCTGTATGCTCAAACTGAGATTCATTGCTCAAATTGGAGTTCATTCCACCCAAAAAAGCAGAGACCGTGCTACCACGACTGTTGTTGGCTGCTGCTACTGCTGCAGCGGAAGCAACAATTGGCACTATCACGGCCATCGCTACCGCCAACAACACCACAACAACGGCAACTTCTGCTACTCCGAAGAGAAATAACATGAAGTAACAGCAAAGCTGATAAGAATAATGATGCCGAAATGAAATCTAGCTATCCTGCAAGATGCTTATTGCAGCGATGAACACACTGGTAGCAGACTAGGGGATTTACAATAAATTCCAAATGCAGAGCCCTGCTGCTTGCCAAGTTGCTTTGCTGAAAGCTGTAGAACCTTAACCATTCGCATGAATCAGGTGAAGCCTAATTCCAAGTACTGTGCATTCTTCTCAGGAGCTAAACTTTAGGATCCACATTGAGTTGTTCATCAGAGGCCTGCATCAATATCAACTACTGACTGGTTCATAGTCGGGAATAAAGGGAATATAGTCCTTATAGAATCCCTATAGAATGTATTCCCTTATTCCCTACTAACCCCAGTGGGTTTGTAAGAAATATTCCACTAGAATCCCCAACATACTACTTCATCACCTTTTTGCGCTGCTGTCATCTGCTGGCGTGGAAACATTATCCTCATTCACCCAGGCATCGATACAACGCCTGCCATTATTGCGGCTGTTTAGTTCCTACAGTACCAGCGTGGATATTCTGACCACTGATTGACCACTGGTGAAATTACAGCCAGAATTCATGGCGTTTCGAAAAGCATCAGCCCAGCATCACAACCCTCAACCCTGCAGAATGACACCGCCGGTGTCCTAGACAGGCAGGGCGCCCATGACATCAGGTAGTGGCGATGTTCAACATCAGCTGCCCCGCTGGGGTGGTATTCCCGGCTGTACGTAGGGTTTCAGGATAGGGTGTCAACTCCTGTGTATCAAGACAAAAGTATCTCATGTTGAATTCATGTCGGGGGGCGGGGGCACTCTCGAGAACCCCACCTAGACCAGCGTCCGCGTAAAGGGATATCTGCAAGAACCATGTGGATCAAAGACTGTTGAGGCAAGGCGCTGGCACCTTGCCATTAGCCAAAGGGATGGGCGTATTGAAAGCCGACCCAACCATGGCAAGGCTTCAGTATTAACTTGGGAGATATGACTGGGCAATAGCTTATGCGTTTGTGTCTGCTATGTGTTTTTGAGCGTCTTCCAGTAATTATCTTTTACCTGCTTACCATTTGCAAGCTTCTTGCTGGAGAGGTCATAATGAATTTCCTGGTGAATTCAAGCTGCTGGATGCAAGGATTTGTTGCGTTTCATGTTGGTTTCCAAGCGTGTCTGACTAGCTACGACGATGAGACTCAAAACCTAAACCCTAAACTGTGCGGCCTGACTGTGCTATGTACAGCTGCCTGCAGTATGCAAGCTCTTGGCGGCATGTTTGCACGCGGCAACAAGCAAGTCTGTCGTGGCAAGAAGGCTCTCTCTGCACACGTGGCACATGCATTCCAAGAGCATTTGGTCAAGCAGAAGCGCAAGTTGTCCCTGGGAACCCCGTCTACATGCTCCCGCGCACGCACTGAAGACCAGTGAGTCAGGGCTGACGGCTGCGTCTCGCATCTCCTGGCACAGCAATCGCATGGGCTTCCTCCCAGTTTTTTCAGGCTTCACAGGGACAAAAACAGGTGAATGATGAGTTGAGAGGAAGAGCGGCGAAAGGAAACAATGAATCTCAATCAAGGTGTTGCTCTTGATCATGTTATTGATTGTCATTTATGCGGCCAAGCTGCGTCAAGGACTGCCATTGCATACCTTGCTTGAGGTTCCAAACCACAACTTGATAGTTGTCAAAATGAAGGTCAGACGTGTTGTGTCCCAAGTTCTTGCTTCCATACTATAATGTATCGGCACCACACAGGGGCTCAAAGAAAGTAATCCAACTGAATGTTAGTTTTTCAGGCCTGGGTCGGCCCAAGGACCTCAGCTTTTGGTAGCAAATCATTCTTGCTGATAGCTTTGTCATGTAGCTAAACTGCTTCAAGTGGCAGTCTCCGACACAGACCCCAGAGGCTCCTTATCAAAAAAGCCATAGTTTGGAGAACTTCTTTCTTCTTATGATGGTTTCCATAAATGACGGGGGGCCAAAATATGGGTCCCAAATCCTTATTCTGGGGACCACCCTAAATCCTAAGGCCTAAGACCCACTCCAAATTTTGGGTGAGGTGCTGCCACAGAGAGCCTCTGGCACAAGACGTCATGACAGCTCCGTAGGTTACCAGAGTGGGCTGCAGCGAGCGTCCTCGCATACAGCTGCCCAATGTCATCCCAACAAGGGATAGGTTGCTATATTTCTCAGTAATACAACAGCAAAGAATGTGTAAGCATATCCCAAGAAGGAATAAACTTCGCAAGGAGTTTGCCACATCTTGGGACAGGAAATATGGTGAACAAAGAGGTCGCATGTTCAGCTCGCTTGAAAGCCATGTCAACTGATTCGCATGTCTTGAGTACTGTAGTTGTGCAGTTGACAAACATCGATCCCCAATTGGGCGCGATTAACACGTACCTCAGCATGTATGCTGTCGTCCCCCATGTGATATGGGAGTTTCTAGAAGTAAGGGCCCATGTTGGCTGAAATCTGAACCCCTAAACCCTAAATAGCAGTTTCCATTCTTTCCGTTATCCCCATTTAACCCCCAATATGGCCCTAATATTACCCCAATACACGGACTCCCACAAAAGGTCCCCGAATCTGCAAGCCTGACATGTCCCTACATGTGTTCAAGAAGCTACTCCAACAGCCCTCCAGCAACCAACATTACTTTCAAGAAGCCATCCAACATACACCTTACTATACTATAGTAGTTTCCATTCTCTTTTCCATTGCCCCCATAT